>JAQQPU010016251.1:0-15116 GCA_029168905.1 Artemia sp. Kazakhstan ARC1039
GAGCCGGGTCGCTCCTTACTTACAGTTCGTTACCACGAACTGTTTGATTTAATATGGCCTTTACTTTTCTTTAGAAGTTCTTTTTCGGAGTTTTTTTTAATTAATTATCTGAAAATGATCCTATAAAAGGGACAAAACCGTGATGGAAAAAAAACAATGAATTGAACGCAAGTCACTAATTTGATCCATTGCTGTACAAACAGAACCACGCCACTAATAATCTAATCTGATATATTGGTATTTGTACCTTAATTGTGCAGCTTATTAAGGGCGCTTGGGGGAGGAACGTACGATAGGTGTTCTTGCAAACCTCCAGTTAAGAGTTTCGAACCATAGTTATTACAATGATGATATCGTTTTATACTTCCAAGCTTTTCTACTTAAGAAGTGACACCGAAAGTGTTTTTAGTGCTATGTCTCACTTACGGATGGTAGATTGATAAAAATCACCTAGATACGAGAAATAGCTTTCAAAGAAGCCATTAAACATCACTAATGAGTTCTGGTAGGTCACTAGCCCCAGCTTTCCCACTTGAGACATGGCACCAAAAGTGCCGTTATAGTGTCAATTGGAACTGACGTAGATATGAGCAATATATTTTATGAACTATTACAAATCTGTCTAAGAAGCATGCGATACCAATACGCCCAATAACAACAGGCCTATACCGACACGTATCATATCGATACGTCCGATACCGATACAGCCATTTTCCTAGGAACTAAGGACGGTCATATCACCATCCAAACAGATAGGTGACCTTTGAACCATGTTGAATAAAATGGCTATCTAAATTTTTATTGGATAAATTTGTGGTGGGGGGGGTCTAGTTGCCCTCCAATCTTTTTGGTCACTTAAGACAGGCACTAGAAAATTTATTTCCGTTCAAATGAGCCATCAAATCTATAAATGATGTTCTGGTCATTCACTAGCTCTGGTGAAAAAAAAGAAGAAAAAACAAAGATCAATGCTACCAATGCAAAAAAAGTGGTTTTCCTTAGAGTTCAATATGGACTGTAATTTTGCTACTTAAGGTTTCCGACCATTTCGTAATGGCGTGAACCCTTTCATTTGTTCCTGCTTATGGCATTGTATCAAAATTCTCATGTCAAAGTGCATTTAGGTATTCATCTTACCGATTTTATTCTAGTAAAGATAGCAGTAAAGCAAGGTTCGCTAGCTTTATTTAATAACTATCTAAACAGCTACTAGGTATTTTCTCCCTTTCATGATTGATCGATTCTATTTATACCTGATTTATGTTTTCCTAACTATTTTTTTTAATGCTATGTAAGTTCATTTGTTTTCTCTTTCCATTGTGTATTTTTGTTTCTACTGCTTTTGTTTATTTTTTTTTTTCTTGTTTGCCCCTGTATAATAGGATATTGTTTTTAAACAGTTTAAAAACGAATGATTCTTTTAGTGTTAAAGCTTTTTTTATGTAGTAGTATACCGTTTTACAAAGGTACTGCATTGCGCAGTTTGTTAAATATTTGAACTACGCCACATGTTAATAGACCTCAAGAATGAAGTGGACCCATCAAGGGGATTGAAGACTGCAGTGCTTGTGCCCACAAAGCCTAAATACGTAAAGGTTAGAAAAATATGGAAAATAGTACCTACCGGTTCTTTTTTATCTCCTCTAAGAAATATATGTTTGAAAAGGAATATTTTGATTATAGACTTAAGAAACTTTTGATGTAAAGTTGATTAAGAATTCACTTTCAAACGCTTGAAGATCGCCTGTATAATAATCCAGGCCGTATCCAGGGTGAGGGGGGGTTTGAACTCCCCCCCCCCAAATTTTCGACTCGTAAGTTGCAGGACATGCGTTTCATGTGTTTGAATCTAGCCATTTTTTTTAAAACAAATTAGAATGTTTAATCGATAATGGTCGTACCCAAGATTACAAAATTTTCGAAAAAACTACCTATAAAATTGAAGTTGTTGAAAATTTATTTACATTGTTTTTGTTCATGGTAGGCTTTCAGTTACTCCACAGCTGGCACCCTTTCCAGTGGTATCAATCACATAAATCTAGGGGTGGTGGCAAAATGTGTCAAAATCTAGGTAGTTTTGTTGAGGACAACTTAGGATAAAAAAATCATTTACCAGCAAAATACCCTCCAAACAGCATTCAAAATGTAGAGGTAGGATAGCGAAACGAATTGGAGTTTAACTCTTTGAAGTAGAGTATGAAAAATAAAAACTTAAAAACAATTCAGAGGCATATTTGATTGCCGGTGTCAGAGGCAATACCGTCAAATACTGCGTTACGTCATCTTTTCTGACTTCTAGCTGTTGTAGAACACAAACGTATAAGGATAAAAGGAAGTACTGGAAAACTGACATTCTCGTGGAAATAAACTTGCGGCCAGATAAAATCTAGCTGAAACCAATTTAAGCAGTGCAAGCTTTGAAACAACCTGCAAATTGAGGTGTGGAAAGCCGTTTTAGCAACAGTAGTAGCTGAATATGCCCATAGTAAACAGTAGTTTTGTTCATTGCAGATTCTGACCAATAAAAACCCGCTGAATTTTCAATATTTTTTTTTATTTTTACTTAGGAGCTTCGGAATCCGGATCTATTCCTTTCAAAAAACAACCGCGCTACCAGTTGGGCCAACCAAACGTAGCTATTATCGGCCATAAGCTAACACAACTAGAGACTATAAACATAGAACTGGGATATACCTAAGATTTCCTACCCACAGACCTCTTAAATTCTTACACAACTTTGTGACTGCAGTTGTCAAATGCTTTGAATGGAGACCTAAAAATACCAAAGACTAAAAAGGGAAAAAGAATAATATATCCAAAATGATAAATTGTCCAGTTTTAATACGATACGCTTGATACAAAAATTGAAAGAAACAAAGAAATTAATCGTCAAAAGGTGGCAGACCAAATAGCTCAGGTCGGAACTCTAACAAGCTGTCGAGGGAGAGAGTGGCTTCACTTCGACTTTCCTCGTCCATGCGCGGATCAGGTACCATTACAACCTGCATGCCCGCAGACACTGCAGCTTTCACTCCATTGGGAGCATCTTCAAAAACAAGACACTTCTCTGGGGCAGGTGTGTCAGGGAAGCGACTTGCGCATGTTAAGAAAATATCTGGATGAGGTTTCCCCCTCTTCAATTCGGGATCGGAGCTTCCGTAGATGTGATGGTCAAAGAGTTTGAAGAAATCTCTGCAAACAAAGAAGAAAAATTTAGAACAAGGAAACCAGATGACCTATTATATTTTAGCAGTCTTTGTCAGACAAAAGTCTTTTTCTGTGCTAGTGCTTGTTCAGAGGCTCTTTCAGCAATAGTTTCAGAATGCTTCCTAATTTTGATTTTCACTTCTATCTTGTTTTCAGATGTTACAAGCTATTGAAATTTTGCATAACAGGGAATATGGCGAAAAAACTGCAATTTTTGGATATAAAAAAAATTGATTTTCCTTATATAAAAAAAAACTTCTCTGGAAATTTGGGCTTCATGGAACATACGTTACTGTGTAAAAAAAAGCTAAAATTTGACCTAAATCAAGCAAACAGGAATTAAAGGCAAGATTTTTCTTTAGAAAGAAGTTACTTATTTTATTCGAACTTTTTGTCTCTTCTTTATCTGTTATTATGAACTACTCTCTTAGTAGTCTCAAAATTATGCAAATTGTAATTGTAAATTTCACTGTCTGGGAAATTGTCTTTTCAGAAATGTCAAACACGCTTACAAAACTTCCGAAAAGTTGAAAAAAGGGAACTACTCATCGATCTTTTTTTTAAATTAAGTTAGGAAACTAGAGGAAAGTGACAAACGTAGTACTTAAGCCCAAGATAGCCGTTGATCAGATAGCCACAGTAATTACCTATCTGACGCTGTATAAACAAGGGTTTCTCACTACGGGAACTATATTTAAACTTTAGTTTTTTGGTGTTTAGGAGGAAAAAAGGTACCTAGGTTAGGTTAGGTTCCGTATTTAATATATGCTACGCTTTACCCCCCTAATGTGCAAATATATAGCCCAAATTTGTTCATAAACTATTATATGTTCATCCTACTATGTTTTATTTCATTAGTAGTAACCAAACTTCACTTCTCGCGTGTTTCCCATATTTTAGAACAGTACCGAAAAATCAGTGAGTACTCACCTATGATAAGTTGACTTCATCCTGAATGTTTCGGCTGCGCTACTTGTCGCAAGCGCAATCGGAATGCTGTGGGCTTTCAAATGACGGATTAATCTCTCAGCGCCTGAAATACAGTACATCAATATACGGAAAATAGCGTACTAATCAGTGCTTATTCTCCTTATTTAGATATAAAAAAACGATCGCCAACAAACCAACTGCATCACATCCTGACGCACATCCTGACGGATATACGGAAAATTACCTACTTATCAGTGCTTAATTCTCCTTATTTAGATAGAAAAACATTTTCCAACAGACCATCTCCAGCACATCCTGACGGATATACGGAAAATTACCCCCTAATAAGTGCTTATTCTTATTTAGATATAAAAAACAATTGCCAACAAAATAACTGCAGCACATCCTGACGGATATACGGAAAATTACCTACTAATTCTGATTTAGTTCAGTTTTTATTCTGATTTAGATATAAACAAAAAAACAATTGCCAACAAACCAACTGCAGCAAGATGCACATCCTGACGGAAGACTTCGCAGCTTCCTTATTCATCATGATCCCTACTCCCTATATGTACCCCATCCTTCCTTCCTGAGTAAACAAATTATATATCACCTAATTTCATGCTTTCGATCCCTGGGATATGAGATATTACAAAAACAAAATAGCTGGAAGTTAGCCCCCTAACATCAAAGACAGTTGATTCAGGTTTGAAACTTCAGGTTTGAATTTTAAATAGCCATGACGGTTGAACAGCCATGACATAGCCATGCCGGTTGTCGCCCCCTAACCCTCTACAAATTACACAGATACCGTATTATTATCTTGGGAGCAGTATTGTAAAGCAGTGCTTCTACTGTCACCAAGCTTTTTACTTTTCCCTAAATTTCCCCAGAAAACAACTGGGTTCTCCAAATATTCCCAAAATTAATTTGCATAAATACACGATTGGCGCCACAAGATACAATTTTTATTTTCTGTTAACATTAATATTTGGAGATTTCGTAGAATTCGATTTTTTTTTCATTTTTGGGGGTGGGGGTAGGAAATATTTGAATGTGCTTTTTGCAAACCGTAAAGTTGTCTGTTTTTTGACTGCTAGAATATAAAGCCTCTGTCAATCCCGTTTGAAACATGAACGTCAAGAGACAGAGAGCTATAGCCTAGAGTCGACTCGGAGGGTAGAGTACAACTACCTCCTTCCCCCTGTATTTTGGACTTTTTAACTGGACTTTTTAACTGGAAATTTTAATAGTCAATGGTTTATGTAGCCTTAGGCTACATAAAGAAAGAAAAAAACAAAAAATGATAGAAGTCACTATAATATGCAACAAGTTCCGATGAGATATTTCCTTGTTTTTCCCATGTTTAGCTTTTTGGATCAGTTTTCATCCATTATTACTTCGCTTTTTTTCACATAGCCCAAGGCAATATGAGACCATTATTAAACAGAGCATGAATTGTAAACAACGTGCATCAAACTAAAATTAGTCATAAAAATGTGATTTAGCATGTCCCCTTCTGAAGAAGTCAAATTCTAGACCTTTAACCAGAACATTTACAACCAACAATTTTTAATTATTTCCCCATGATAATCAGGTCAGTAGCTATAAACACCCCTCCTTCCCAACTCATCAATCCCCTCCTCCCCAACAGAAAACGTAGTAACGGTTTTCTAAAAAAAAACGTGGCAGCCAAAAATTTTTGTATTTATTTTGTGACGTGACGCAAATGGCTCAGAGGTTTGTATGTAGAGAACCAAGTATACTACGCTTTAACCTGGAAGTTTCAGCCCCCCCCCCAACCCCCGAGTTTTTGCTCGTTTCCACGAAGTTCGTTTCCCAATATAAGGTGTATCTGCAACCCTGGATTTGGTTTGTGACGGTGCCAACCATTGACCAACTATTTTTGGCTGGTCCAACCAGATTTGGTTTGTGACGGTGCCAACCATTGACCAACCATTTTTGGTTGGTCCAACCAGATTTGGTTTGTGACCAACCAAATCTCCTGATAGTCAATATAAAACTAGTAAGAGAAAACACAAAACAATACAATTCATACTTTATAATATGCACCCTATTAAACAGCTTCCTTTTGTTATTATCCGTAATTAAATCGTTTGAATATTCAATAACCGACAGATCTTACAATTTCTGTGTAATCACATAAGGTATACTTTCGACGGACAAGAAACCTGTAGCAAAGAAATATTCGAGATGCAAAACAACGGAGAAATAAATAATCTAGGCTATAATTGGGACCCCCAGGAGAGACGGGGTTGCATTGCCACAAACCAATGATATTTGGGAAGAATTTTAGCAATTTAATCGTTCTACTTTTGTGTTATCAAAATGTTTCATTCTATGGAGCCCAGCTCCTGTGGACAGGGGCGTCCTGAGGCTCCATTTTATTATGGGGGCGATCTTGTAAATATGAGGACGGCACGCCCCTTCCCGGCCCCCCATCCCCCTCCCCATCGGGACGCCCCTGCCTGTAGATATCCCTAGCTCGATTTTCTTAGCATTCTAATGCTCTTTCACACACAAAACTTATCACTATTAGTATATATTAAATATTTACCTGGCATCATTTCACAATGGGGGAAAAGATTTTCCTGAATGATTCTCGCCTGTGCAGTATATTCCTTGGGTTTCAGAGGAAGGTTGTATTCTCCAATGATCAATTCTGCGAGATCTGGTGCAATTTTGCCCATCTGCTTCTTCTTTACTTCCCAAGAAAGCTCAGTTGGGCCAATATATCGCTCCAAAATAGTTTCGATTGTGCGGGTATAAATTACTTCAGTGTCTTGAAAAGAAAATACCGACATTAGAAATTAAATTGGATAGTTTTTAGTTGATCAATTCCCGTAACCTGAACTATTTCTCGATTTTATTTTTGCTTGCACAATCCATGGAAATTACCCATGAGTAAGATACATAGCCTCATCCCTACCTTTTGTTTAAAATTTATTTAAATTAGCTGAAGCGAAATTAACGCTATACAAAAGATGGGAGCATGCGATTAATTCAAGCTCTGCTCTGTTGGCTAAAGTGGAAATTTTGTCCTAACTCTTGCATTAATAAAGATTTACCTTTTATACAATAAACTATGTGGCATTTAAACATGCCACAGCGTGATAAATACCAACCACGATACCACCCACGCAATGTAGTCTACTTTCAGAAGGAATTAAAAAAAAATCAACTGAAAGTAAAGAGCAAAATTAGCGTACAGAGCTAGGTGTTGAGGGAGCATCCTTCCTCATACCGCGTAATGATTTCTGTTCGTTATAGGCCTTAATGTTGCTCTTGAATTTCTGATATTTTTTAAATGATGCCATGAAATCCGGCTCCACCTCCAACGGAAGAATCTACCCTCGCCGTGGAAAGATCCTCTATACAATTCAATCCCGGTGAAAACTTACCCCTGACAACTAGCGACTAAGACCACCCTGCCTTTTTATCATAAACAAGTAAAACAATAGGTTTTTTTCCACTGTTTTATATAAAAAGATTTCCCTATTGTTCTACTTGTTGTTTCTTTACCCCTGACAGTTATCCTAACATATCCACGCGTAAAATTGAGTCGGCAAGAAAGTAAGAAATAAAAATAAATTCGCATTCGAGCTCTTGCAAACTCAATGTAATATTTTTTCCACCCCTCGGAAACTGCCGATTGGTGGAAACTTCACCCCTCGGAAATTTCCCTCCCCATGGAGCACCCTGTGGAAAATAACGCCGCAGAAAACTCCCCCCCCACCCCCAAAAATGTGTGCATACTTCCCAAAAACAAATACTATTCGTAAACAACAGGCAAATCTTATAACTTACAAGACTTATCCAAGGGCTGCGGGGGGCTATGTTATATGCATAGGCATAGTTCTTGGGCCTTTCAACTATTCTGAACAAAATGGCTAAAACAAAATTCGGACAATTTTGGGAAAAAGGGCTTGGGAGGGGCCTAGTTGTCCTTCAATCTATTTTGTCACTTAAAAAAAGGCACTAGAACTTTTGATTTCCGATCAAAAGAGCCCCCTCCCGATCTTCTAGGATCACTGATTCGATACGATAACCCCTGGGGAAAAAATAAGTAAAAACGCATCCTTCATCTTCCTTGTAGCACAAAACACAAAATTCTACATTTTTGCAGGTAGGAGCTTAAAACTTGTACAATAGGGTTCCTCCCTATTTAAAAAACCTGAGAAATTTTCTCAGGCTTGGAGCCTTTGATACCTAACACTAAACTTAATGAATCATATTTGGCATTATATTTGGCATTATCAGCATAATATATCTATTGGTATCAAAATTCCGTTTAGTTTCGGCTACTATTGAGTTTTCATTATCGATTGCACAAGTTGGGTGATTAAGCGAAATCCTCCACAAGATTTCAGGGGAAAATTCTACTTTAGCTACTTTCGGCTATCTTGGATAGGGGTTAGGTTAGGAAAATGAATCTTTCAGGGATGGATCAATAGGCATAAAGTATTTCCCGGGAAGGTATTTTGAAGTACCTGCCTCCACTCCTCACTCTATAGGGTCCTGACCTTTGATGACTTAAATGAATTACAACAAAATTGTTTTCAGATTCACAGCTGTGGTCAATCCCAATTAGGTTTTAAAGATATACAAATACATTTCCTAAATTTTGAAAAAAAACAATTGATATGGCTTAAAATTCCACTCAAATAACAGGAATTCCATTTTCAGAACTAAAGCCAGAGAAAAAGAAACTGAAAATTAAGATAAATTGTTGTTTTGGTTAAAATTTCAATAGGTACAAGCCTGTCACGTAGGCTAATTTCAGGGCCCTCTAGGCTAGAGGGAGAAGGAATGGAGGTAGGTACTTCCAAATACCTTCCCGGAACACAACTTTAGACTGTAGACCCATCCCCGACAGTGGTGGATCCAGATGGGGGCAAGGGAGCGCACCCCCCCTAACGTAGTGCAATTTACTTAATTAGCGCCTAACCCCGATAGGGGTTAACCCCAAAAGTAGAATATTACCAACAGAACCCTTTCCACTTTTAATAGAAATTACTCCCTCGCTGTGTTAGCCAAAAACAAGTTCTTCGTTATTGAAAGACTAGTTACGAACTGACTTAATGAAATAAACTTACTAATAAGTAGACCATCCATATCGAAGAGAACATGCGACACAGGCTTGAAAGCCTTTCTTTCAATTTGAGATTGCCAGTTGCTTCCCATCTTTGCAATATATACGAGCAGTCGAATGTGTTCAAGTATAGAGTGCAGAAGACCAACTGATGATGGTTACCAATTAAATTTCCTTTTTATACGAAAGTTTCATAATGTTCTGGAAACGAAGGGTGGATGTTTGTACAAACAAAGCAAATTTGCGCAACATCTTAAGCGGTGTCAAGGGATGTTATGTAAATGTACAATGGTTTCATAACCCAGAAATGGGTTGGTATCACCATTGGCAATCACAACTGCGTGCCTGGATAGGACAAAATGCATATATGAAGTCAGAATTCTATAATGTATTTGCAGTGCCGTATCCAGGTTTGAATCCCCCCTCCAAATATTTTCCCAATTCCTGAATTGGTCGTAAAAATACAAGTAATATGAACATCTCCCTTAGCCAAAGAGCTAAAATATATTTCTCTGACTTATAAATTCGTCTTAAAAATTCAAGTTAAAAGCCTTAAACCCCCCTTCAGGAACAAAATTATTTTTGTAAACTTGCCCAAACAAAAATCTTTTGATACCCCCCCCCCCCCCCCTCTACAAAATGGTGTGGGGGGGGGAGAAGAAGACTACTGTTAGGACGGTGAGGAGAAGAATTTAAAAAAAAATCCAAGAAATCTTAGAAGCCGAAAATGGGATGGAGAAGTATTTTTTTGAATAACTGATATCCCGGATGGGGTCTCACTGGCCCTTCTCGGTACATGCCTCATTATGGGTAAAGTTCCCTTTCCCCATTAGCCCCTTAACATATTTCCTTATGAATAGGAGCATCCTCGAAATCTTTCCAAGACTATTCTATATTTTTTGACAATTCCCAATCCTCTCCAAACAATGTTCTTAGAATGGCTTGTCCCAATTTCACTGGTTCTTTGGAAGACTGTTCAATTTGAACTGTATCTATGAAGTTTGAACCTATGGCATTTTCACCGGAGTGGGATAACAAAGAGGAAGTTTTGGCCCCCTCCTAGATTTGAAAAATATCGAATCCCCTCCTGGATATAAGACTCAAACTAATGTGTTTTTTTTTTCAGTTATAAACTTGCTTGACTCCTGAGACGGTGTCCCAGCTATGTCCCTAGATTTGTATTTGTCAAAAAATCTAATTGGAAGGGCTTTTCAATCATGTGCGTAATTTGCTTTAGAACAAGGGGGTAAGGTGTAAAATTGACCATAGACCCCTCCCCCCCCCGATGAAATTTAGTGTCTTCAAAAACTGTGAAAACTAAGATACTCGTAGGCCCACATAATTCAAGCATGCAGAGAAACAGATCAATTTTTTTAGTATAAAATTTGCCTTTAGGGTACTATTTGGCTAATTATCCCTTTTTCACTGTGACTTTCACTTGACTTGAGAGAATCAGCTCCAACCTCCCCCTTCTACGATTGTGACGGAATTACGCCACTGTCTTCAACCCTCAACCCTCCCACCACCACAGAAAAAACATACTGCATTTATAATGTGTCCTAATGGCTCACGCATCATCTATATGATTTTTTATGGGTGCATCTATTTTTTATGCACCCCTCCCACCCACCTATATCCTTATAAGGGGCGCACTTTTTTCAAATGTTTTTTCAAATGTATATCAAAGCAATGGCTGCAAAATATGGATAGAAGGCTCATTCAGACAATACCTTTTAGTTCAAATAACCTTTTTAAGTAGCAAAAAGCATATGTCTCAATAAATGGATTTCTTGATTCGTTTCATTTCATTCTGTATCTTCTACATATCTAAAAGACAAAATGATCGCTAGGAATAGTGGCGTCGATTTCCGAAACGTAGGAGGAAGGAAATGTATTTATTAAAATCTAGGGGGGGGGCAATTTTGATGGTTTCTTCAATTTTTGAATAAAAATACCAAAGAAAGGCCATTTTCCAAGAAAATTTCCAAAAAGGATTTTTTTTTTCAGAATTCAGGGGATTGAAAAGCCTAGGAGAAAGGGGTAATACCCCTTCCAATTGATGCTCCTGGTTGAGAAGCATACGCTTTTCAAAGACCTAGATAAAGCAATATCTTTCTAGCACAAAGCTGTACCTTAAAAGTGTGGCATGTATTTACAAATGAATGCTCTATAGCTGTTTTTAAGATTGTCCATCTTCTTCATTAATATTAGAATAATTTATCTTCTATTTAATTGTTTATAGTAATGAACGGTAAATAAAGAGCAACCACTGTCAAATCAGAAAATGAAATTTTCAAGCATACCATAAAAGCTTACTATCCCCCAAAAAGGCTTTGGACCAGGAAAAAAAAATCACCATCGGAATCACCATGGCAAACAAGCCCTAATTACATTTCCACATCGGCTTTTCATAAGCCACTTTGATAACACCAGAACAATTTGGCAAATTGTACAGAAAATGACAATTTCCAGTGCCATTTTTGTTTTTTCAACGCCAGCAGCTTATTCGGCATTGTAGGTCGGAAATTCAGAGTTCATTCAGCAAATAACTGTTTTGTTGGACAATCAGCTATTTATAAGCTCAATTTAGCAGCACCTGAGCAAAGAGCCATATGGCACAAATAGTGGCCTTTTCTGAATCCGTTATCAAAGTCAGCCGAGGCTGGTAAAAAAAAAGCCCGTAGAGGCTATGACATGGGTATTCTTTGACATAAATGTAAAATCGACTAATTTCTTGAGGTCGTGCTAAATAAAAGGCCACCGCCAGGGACTGATTTTATTATCTACATAGGCGATGAAGCTAGGGGCTATAATGTCTTTTTTCAATCACCCAATAGGTAATTGTTTAAAAAACCCATTCACCAATACCGATATTTAACTAGCACTCATATGAACTATCTGGAATTCGAAAACTAGCGGTAGTCTTGGTAAAGTAAAGTCTCAATGTCAATTGGCCTTAAAGGGCCATCAAGGACTTAAAGGGTACAAGAACCCCGTTAGTCTGCTCATTCCGGTTGTTGCAAGATCTGATGCAGGTGAAAATTACTTTGGTATATACTATGTAAAGTGTGTAGGGCCAGCAAGATGTAAAGACCCTATTTGTAGGTCTTGAGCCCTAAATCGTTTGTTCCCGGGGACTTTTTCCCTATTAAACTCTCCGTTTCTTAGCAACAGAATTATCTGATTGGTAATGTAGTAATATCTTAAGATTATATTTATGTTAATTACCCCAATAATCTGTTTTGAAACTTTTAATAGATCTTTTCCTTACTACTTCAGTACAAACCAAGTCGGTTAAGTTTTAGTCTGACAATTAGTAGTTTTTGTGAAAATAGGGCTTCAAACCTTGTTTTGGGCAACTTTTTAAGCATTTTTTTTTACTTTGGAGATTCATGGGTCTTATAATGTTCAGATAATTAAGTAAACTATAGTCTATTTTGACCAATAATTCATTGGTTAAGCTGCAAGACTTCTTTTTTATATACTTCAATACGCAGTAATGGTGCCAATTCATGAAATGTGACGGGGGACAATTTTTATCGACTTTTGAAATTAAGGTATAAGAAAGTTATTTTTTTCAAAATCTAGGGGAAATCAAATAATTTCTCAGACCACATTGCCTTTCCAATTTACAAAATTAAATAAATGAAAAAATATAGTGAAAATTGGTATCTTATTTTAAACAAAGTAGTGGACAATTTCCCGTCAATAACATAGCCATTTTCACTATATTTTTATTTATTAAATTCTGCTAGGGAAAACTACCCCCCTGCAATCGGTACCCCTTTTACGTTGTAGTGCCTATTGTATTTGCTAAGGGGTTTTTTGGATTGTTTTAGTGACAATAGGTCTTTCCATTATGAAACTCATCATGCTAGTGACTTCATTGTCAAACAGTTCATGGTAACGAACTGTAAGTAAGGAGCGACCCGGCTCAATGGTAACCGAAACTCTAGAAAACGGGTTTTTGATACGAATAGATACATCAAAAGAATCAAATTTCAATGCGGATTTTAAATATATAACTTTCATCAAGTTTAGTGCTACCCATCAAAAGTTACGCGCCTGAGAAAATTTGGCTGATTTTCAAAAATAGGGGGAAAGACCCCCTAAAAGTTGTAGAACCTTAATGAAAATCACACCATCATATTCAGCGTATCAGAGAACCCTACTATAGAGGTTTCAAACTCCTATCTACAAAAATGTGGAATTTTGCATTTTTTGCCAGAAGAAAGATCACGAATGCGTGTTTATTTGTTTTTTTTCCCCAGGGGTGATCGTATCGACCCAGTGGTCCTAGAATATCGTGGGAGGGCTCATTGGAACGGAAATTAAAAGTTCTAGTGCCCTTTTTAAATGACCAAAAAAAATGGAGGGCAACTAGGCCCCCTTCCACGCTCATTTTTTTCCCAAAGTCATCCGATCAAAATTTTGAGATAGCCATTTTGTTCAGCATGGTCGAAAACATGATAAATATGTCTTTTAGGATGACTTAATCCCCCGAAGTCCCCGGGGGGAGGGCTAAAAGTTATGAACTTTACCCAATGTTAACATATAGCATTGGTTATTGGGAAGTATACAGACGTTTTCAGGAGGGTTTTTTTCTGGTAGTGAGGGGGGGGGGGGCGGGGGGTTATGTTGGAGGATATGTCCATGAAGGAAGTTTTCATGGGGGAAGGGAAATTGCCATGAAGGGGGCGCCGGACTTGCCAGCATTATTTATTGGTTATTGGGAAGTATACAGACATTTTCAGGAAGGATTTTTTTTCTGGAGGATGGGGCTGGAGGAGGGGGTTACTCGGGAGAATCTTTCCGTGGAGGTAGTTTCTTTGGCGAAGGGGACATTTCTATGAAGGGGGCGCCGGATTTCCAAGCATTATTTAAAAAACGATCAAAAATTAAATTTAAAAAAAACAAGTTTTTTTCAACTGAAAATAAGAAGCAACATTAGAACTTAAAACGAACAGAAATTATGACGTATATGAGGGGGTTCTCCCCCAAGTCAATACCTCGCTCTTTACGCTACAGTTTTTTTTTAGTGCTTTCAAAAGAGCTATCTATTCTAACTAAACGGCCTTTGTGATTCAGGGGTTTGTGAATTAAATTTGTTTTTAACTTTTAACGTAAAGAGCGAGGTATTGACTAAAGGGAGAACCCCCTAACATACGTAATAAAATATACGTAATAAAAAAAACAAAAAAAACAAGCGATACGGCTCAATAGTGATCAAAACTTTTAAAAACGGAATTTTGATCTCAATAAATGTATCAAAAGAATGGGTTTATAATGCTGATTCTAAATATATAAATTTTATTAAGTTTAGTATTACTCATCAAAGGCTACGAGCCTGAGAAAATTTACCCGATTTTTTAAAGGGGGGGGGGAAACATCCCCTAAAAGTGAAAGAATTTTGATGAAAATCACACAGTCAGATTCAGCGTATCAGAAAACCCTATTACATAGGTTTCAAGCTCATATCCGCAAAAATCTGCAACTTTGTATTTTTTGCTAGAAGAAAAATATACGAATATAGAAGTTAGTTACGTAAGTTAATTTGTAAATTACGTCATAACCAAATTTAGAGACATCCATTTAGCAAAAGAAAAGTAAAATTTTTATGCAAATTTTGTTTACTTATTCAATGACGGTGAGCCAAAATAAAAGTTGCATTAACTAAAAAACGATCAGAAATTAAATAAAAAAAACAAGTTTTTTAAACTGAAAGTAAGGAGCGACATTAAAACTTAAAACGAACAAAAATTATTCCGTATGTGAAAGGGGCTGTCCCCTCCTCAACGCCTCGCTCTTTACGCTAAAGTTTGACTTTGTCTCATAACTTTATTTTTTTAAACAAAAAAAAAAA
>JAQQPU010016252.1:0-20142 GCA_029168905.1 Artemia sp. Kazakhstan ARC1039
GAGCCAAATTTCCAGAGAGATGGGTATCACATCCCTCTTCTACTGATTCGTCAGATTCAGAAAATGAGCCCCCTAGGTCAAGATTGGCAGAGCTAAAACCCTTTAATTTCAAGCAAGACTATTTTAAGAATGACAGTGATCAGGAAAACTTTGAAGAATTTTTAGCAATGGAAAATCTAGTTGTTCCTAAGAAAAAATCCCTAATACCAGGATTCTTTCCTGAAATAAAATCGCCAAAAAGTCCAAAAATTTATTCATCGGCGAGCGCAGGAGATTTAGACTATGCAATATCTCCAAAAACCCAGTTTTTCCCCGATAGAATTTCGACCCCATGTCCCCCAAAAGATTTCCAGACGATATGGTTTCCCCTGCAACACCGATAGAAAGGCCCCTGTCTTTACAGGAAGAATTAAACAGAGCTGTAGAAACCCCTGGTATTACTGTAAAGAAAACTCCTCCCAAAGATTTAACTAAAACAAACCTGCGAGAAGCTATGGATTTAATAAATTTTCCCATAAAAATGAGTCAAAGTACATTACCCAAGAATAAAACTCCCAAGGATGACCAGCAAGATCAAGATCATGATATAACTGTGTCCAAGGTCAAACCTAAACACGACTGGACGTGGACTTCACGGAGGGAATCCCTATTGCAAAGAATGCCCCATTCCCCTGAAGACATGACCTTCAAACAATGGAGGAACCCCGCAAAAATTTTTGATTCCTCCCAAAGCTCTCAAGAATCTTTCAAATCTCCCGAGTTGAGGACTCAAAATTTGGACTTAGGGAATAAACCTTCTACTTCCAGGGGAGTAGAAATTTACGAAGGAATGGCAGGTGATACCACAAAAAGTGCCACCTCTAAAAGTTCTAATCCAGATTCATCGGAAACTAGTTCCGAAGAGTCTGATGGCGAATCAGACCATATAGTAGCTAAAGAAATAGGGAAATCAAGGCCGACCTCAGCAGCCGCACACGGGAAACAAACGAAATTAAAAGGGCAAGAATTTTTGAAAAAACAATACAAAAAGTTTGACCTTATTTCGCTAGACAAACCGAAAAGGAAAAAAACACAAGAAACAGAGGAGAAAATAACGACACAGTCAGGTAGAACGGTTAAAAAACCCGATAGATGGAATTACACTTAATCAGTATAGGATTAAAAGATTTTAATGGAGAGGCGTCCTAACTTTTAGCTCACGAGTAAAAATCATATGATTATAAAATGCTGTAGAGAAATTCTGTTCAACATATATCAGTTCCCGAAAAGCAAATCCTAATTAAAAGGTAATAATGCATATGATTAATTCGAATAATTTCCTTGGATACAAAAATAAAACTACACGTACCATCCCAGTACGATGCATCCAATCCAACTGAAAGAGGCCGGAGTGTTCTGGTGATTCGGAGTGTGGGGGGTAACGATATCATTGTTGTCGTACCCAGGACACACTTCGAGCCGCAAGACTGGGTCCCAAATCTCCAAATTCCAGGACAATTCCCCATTCCAAAAAAAAAAAATCTGACGTGGAAAGCTCGTGGTCGACCGCAATGACAAATAGTATTTTTAGGTCCTGTGTGGCACATTCTGCCTACTAGGTAGCTACCTTACAAAAAATCAACTATGCCCCTATAAATGAGGATTAATCAGTTGGATAACCTATAATGTACCCAGTTATTGAGATCAATAACGGAACTTATATCATAGCGGGGGGGTCGTGTTTTCAAAGTCGATGTCGTCAATTCTATACGATGATGTGACTTTGAAAACTTTTCCATCTTACTTCGAATTCATACTCCTCTGTGAAATTCAACTTATATTCTACAAGCTAACTATGAAAATCATCCCCTACTCTGTATTAAGTAGTGTAAACAAACCTAATTGGACGGACCACGTTTCGTGGGAAGTCTGGGGGGAGGGCTCGCTCAAAGGCAACGCTTGGTTTGTTTTGAAGACCTCTTCCCTTGGATTTTCTATGAAAAATCGACCCAGGTCCCAACTGTAAGCATTTTCAGATCATGGCAATGGAATCAAAACCTACTCGAAGGGCGATAATTGATACTGAGTTCATTAGCATAATGAACGCGAAGGAAAACATTATACATTCGGCAGCTATGATAGTCGTTGACGAACAAGGATATCAAATATATGAGAAAGAATGGGATGTAACCTACAAACTTAAAGGGTATGGACCCCACACTTATAAGTATGGTTTAGCGCTTGCAAATTCCCCCAAGTATCGCCCGGCTAGAGGGGAAGTCAAAACAAAATATAGGAAAAGAAGCGCAAAGCAACTTGGTTGTCTACAATTATTGATAAGACGCCTACAAAAGAGCCTCAATATCAAGTATTTCTACTGCAAGGGACCCACTCAAACAGACTTATTACTCCTTGATAAATGCAGAGCCCCCAAAATTTGCTATAACCTAGAAAAAAATCCCCAATGTGTCAAGTATGAAGGCATACATCATCCTTTAGCGGAAATTCAATATTGCAAACAATTTTTATTTGACCCTGAATCTGAAGAATACAAATCTCTCGGTAGCAAATTATTCCTGAAACGTATGAAAACTTACCAAAGGAAAAGAGACGCCCATAAAAATAGTAACAAGAAAATAAAGAAAAGATTCTAAACTCAAAACTATCCATTAGTAGGTAACTTTAGAAGAAATTAACCTCCTATGCATAAACTATTTTGTCATAGTGCAGATTATAATTATTTTAGGTCTACACACAAAATAAGATACCAGTGTAATTATGTGCTGCACACCTGTTTACTCATATGTTCCTTACTCGAGAAATATAATGTAAAAAAAAATTATTAAATTATATAACTATTACTAGCTAAGCTTTAAAGATATATCTCAACCAGTCTTAGAGGTATATCACGACCAGAATTAAGCTCAGAAGTCCTAACCTTACTTTCCTAACCTATCTAATCATTAAATAATCATTCTGTTTTACGCTTACAAATCAGTTTTCTTTGGCCAATGCCACAAAATGATTAATAAGAAATAACCTAAGCAAAAATTAAAGTGCCTTTGAAAAAAAAACATAAATATGATAATAACAAAAGAATATACAAAAGAATTTTGCAAAAAAATGGGTACAATTAATGATAAATTAATTCTAGAAACAAACAATAAGATGAGGCCTAAGAATATCATCCTAATCCTCATTGTTCACGCAGTGGCCTAAGATATCGTAAAACATGGAGTAATATTCAAGCATGAAAATTCACTGCTAGTTAGCCATGACGCCTGGAAAATCTTTATGACATTGGATCCCAAACCTTTTGAAACCTTGTTCCAGAAAGTAACAAGGCTAGAAAAAAACACGAATGAACTCAAGGAATCGATATTTCAATACCTTAGATCGAACAAAGGACTACAGGCCAGTAAAATAATGCATAATAAAGATAATAAAGAATTTCCAACTTCAGTCATACCCAAACGAAAATCAAAATTCGTAATAGATGACCCTGATGAGAAAAGGACAGGAATTGACATGGCACTTGGAACGAGCACTGAGGAAGACAGAGAGAAAAGACTGGCGGATAATATGGAAGACTTAGCAAAAGACGTTGCTAAAACAAAATTGATACAAAACCCTGAACTACTGACTACAGGGAGAGAAAAACCTTACGATGGAAATTACGCAAAGAATGACGAACAACCATTACCCAACCTAAACGAGAAAAGTACACAAAAAATTTCAACTCATCAGGCCTACTCAATACTATATAGAACAAGATTACAAGCCTTATTTGAATTATTCAACACGGAAGTACAAAAATTGAAACAAAGTACCACGAAGATTTTCGAAGTATTCTTTCGAAGAAATAAATACCGTAGGTCTACAGGCCTAATTCCCATCATCGGAGAACTCGCCTCCCGCCTTTTCGGTTTAACGACAGAGGAAGACCTAAACAGCCTAAGAGAAAATGTAAGAAAGTTAAATAATGCGATGAACGTAACATTACACGTTCAGGAGATACAAGCTAGCGTAGCAAACTACCAAAGAGATAAAATTGATATGATATCGAAAAGAATCTCAAAAACTATAAACGTAATGAATTACTTAAGGAATGAAGTGGACCGCGTGATAATAGACGCGAGCTTAACTATGGTTTTACTCGATACAATTACCATGTCACTATTAAATTTGGCGACAGACGTCAGCAAGTTCGAGTTTGCACTATTTGCCCTCACGGGAGGAACTTTGTCCTACGACCTAGTAGATCCATGTAGCCTAAAAAATATGCTAGACAAAATAAAAACGCACCTAACGTTTGGTTTACATTTGCCCATAGAACCAGAAATATCAAATTTATTCCATTACTATACTAAATTAAAAGTCCACGTCGCGGAAATAAATGAACAGCTATTTGTGGTAGTAACAATTCCATTGATAAATCAACAATCCGTTTACGACCTGTACAAAATTTCGACCTTCCCGGCTAGCATAAAGAAGACGAATTCATTTATGACTATCATGCCCGAAGCAGAGTACTTGCTTATTGATCAAGATAGACGAAAATATACCCTAGCCAATCAACAAGACCTAATAGAGTGCGTACCATTCAAAAACTTAGTATGCCAACTCACGTTACCTATTTATAATGTCAAGTCTGGATCCTGCATGTTAGATATATTCTTGAAAGACACACAACAGGAAGAAACACCGAACTCATGCGAAGTCATAATAGGAAGTACTAAGCGAGAAGTATTCATACACCTTAGAAATGACCTTTGGTTATTCTCAATTCCAAGAGAAACTGTCGGAACTTTGTCTTGTTACAATAATACAGAAAGAATAGACCCAAGCTACAAAACAGAATTACTATATCAAAATGTGGGTACGATAACCATAAAACTAGGGTGTCGACTCGTAACTATAGAGTCAACCGTCCGAACGCCGTTAATTACCACGAGCACAAAGATAATAAGTCCCAAAATAACTAACTTTAAGGCGATCAACCTGTCGTACACTATTCCCAGTCTAGAAAACGAGGAAATGAAAACCTCGATATGGTCAAAAATAGAGAAGAATAAAGGGACAATAAGGCTTACAAAAATAAGAGAAGCATTAGATTCGCAGATTCCCCTATTTACAAATGAAGACCAAAGATTGACATATGTAGATAATAGATACGGATTGTTCTCGATCAATTTCTGGTGGAACATATTATTGGCCGTATGTTTCGTATTCGCAACCTCCCTGACCATAAGAACCCTATTGACTTTTAATTTCGGAAAAATCCTAAGAATAAGAAGACGAAAACCAAGGGAAGAACACGGGGAAACAGCTGAAATGCTGAGGTTAAACCCGGAACCCAATGAGAACGTCTAAGCCAAGAAATAGGGAAGACATTAGAAAACGAATGGGTAGAGAGGTCTCCATTCGTCCTTGTTATGTCTTGTTCCCTCATTGTAGTATCGTTTGCGTAAAAACGTGTGGTTATGACGCTGCAACATACATTTCTTAAACAGCACGGACGTGCGTGAACAATGCATGCATGAAATAAGTTGTAAAATTAGACCTCAAAAATTAACCATGTAGCATAAACTCTGTTTAAATTATTACTTTAAATCTATTGTAAAATTAAATAAGTGTTGAAAGAAGTTAAAATAAAGTGTATGTAGTAGTATATATTAGAAAGTATAATAAGAGACCATACTTAAAGTTGAAGAATTAATATTTTATAAGAAACTTCTATGTATTGAACTTCCCAATGGGAACAATTATAACCCAAGTAATGCGTGAATTATTGTATGTTTATTTACTTCAAAGAACTTGTGATTCTGCCGCGTTATTTTTATTACAGGAAGTAAATGGCAAATTGGTTATTGAGTATTACAATGAGCTGCCCAGTACAGATACAACCCAGTAGCATCTATTTTCATCATATCTCAACAAACGAAGAGTACGCACCATAACTCCAGGCAACTGTCATCCCAACTTCGTCTACGAAAACAACAGTTACCTTCGATCGTCGTTTCTTCGACCATGAACCATATTACGTATCAGGTAACACTATATTTGAACCTCAGTATCAAGTACTTTAACGAACTATATAATCACATAAATGCTGAGAAACCCATCGGTCAGTACAAGATATAAATACGTAGATATCGCCTTTGATACTCACTATGGACCCCAGAATAATTTGACAGTATAGTGATGATATTTGAAGTTAAACGATATTTAACAATATTTGAAGTTAAATGATATTTAAATTTGAAGATATTTGAAGCTGAAGTTAGAGACAATTTGGAGTTTAATTTTGAGAACCCCATCGATCAGCACACGATAAACGATATTTAACGATATTTGAAGTTAAATGACATGTAAAAACATTTGAAGATATTTGAAGCGGAAATTAAAGACAATTTGAAGTTTAATTCTGAGAACACCATCGAGAAGTACAAGATAAACGATATTGAACGATATTTAAAGTTAAAAGATATTTGAAGATGTTTGAAGTTGAATTTAAAGACAATATATTAAAAGAGTCACTATAGTATGACGACAACCCGTTTCAAAAGGCACAAATGAACAATTTTACGCGAGAATACATCCCCTATGTGCCTCAAAAAATCCTAAAAATGATATGCTGAGAAGAAAAACACCAACACCTGTAGTGGGAAGAATCATTTCCCAGTTGACTATTAGAACGATATTCAACGGTCATTTCCCAGTTGACTATTAGGGAGAACTTACCGTGTAAAGACAACTAGACTCGAACTGTTCCATGAAGAAACCATAACGTAAATGCTTCAAAATTTTTGCCAAGACAAAAAGAGTGAAGGACAATAATTTACAACAGAAGGGTGTAGTACACTAAGGACACGAAAGGTGATGAATAGATGTGAAGCTACATGTGTTACTTCCTAATAACTTTGACAATTCAAAAATCCCAATATTGAAAGTATTTTAAAAATACCAGTGAACATGGTAAACACAATATTGTGTGTTTTAAATCGTTTTTGTATGTAGTGTTAGATATCCAGATAGTTATGTGTAGCGTTGTCAAGCTATTCATTTAATGTAGCGTAGATAGAAAGTAGTGTACCATATAGACAAAAAAAGTGAATTAAAAAAAAGACTAATGTAAAGGTAGAATAGCCCCAACCTTGTTGGAAATGTAAAAGTAATCAGTGCTAGATATAGAAAAAAAAATCCTTAGTATAGTAGCTAACCTAGAACCATAAATAATCTTAGTCCGGTAGATAAATTTTAGATAGGGATGTAGAATAAAATAACAAAAATAATAGAGAAAATTTTTAGCACTCCTAATGAGCAGTTACTAATGACGGGGCGTCATTAATTGATGAGAAGGGTGATGTGTACCATGAGTTAAATGCGATATATTTAAAATACAGGATTCTTTCCTTCTAAAGATGATTCGGGCAGAAATTAAACGTCCCCTAATTGAGTTCAAATACCGCTTCCAAGAGTCTAAATTCTTAATCAGCAAAAACAGAAATTACATTCTAGCTTCAGTCAAACAATGACGCTAGTCGTTCGAATTTCGCTAAGATAATTAGTAGCAAAATAATGCTAAGTACGATATTTCTAAGGAAGTTTAAATGGAAAAAAAAACTGTGTGAACTCCTGAATCATCTGAAAAATCTTAAAGAGATTATTGGACGAGGATTCGCGTCCTTGGGTCACGTGGGCTAATGGCGAGCAGTCCTCATGGCGCAGGACTGAAAACCTATGTGTTGGTAGTGGGGTAGATGTGCTTTTTGAGATTATTCGTAAGTCAGATTAGGAGGTATTCATAAGTCAGATTTGAGAAGATCCATTGAGATAGAAGTTTTAACTCTTTCGTCTCAGTCACCATTATTGTCATTGGAGTTACCCGTTGCTGTACAACTAAGTATGTAAGTTCAACAAATCTATTGTCTTTTTTATCTGTGTTTGTTTCATTTTATATGTCTGAATTTCGCCTAGTAATAGATAATTAGTTCGTAAGTCTCCAAGATAAATGCTCCCAAAGGAATCTGACCTCAAGATAGCCCGAGAAGAAGAGGCCACGTTTTTTTCATCCCTACAAACACCAAAAGTTGTTATCACCACAGCTTAGAAGAATGTTGCTAACCCCTGCTAGCCTATAAAAATTCGTATCTCTTAAGTCAGATCCGATCGAGCTGCGGAAACAAAGCTCTGAGATGTCAGAATTTATAGTTTAATAATTCTTAATTCCTCATAACTTTTGATGGATTGAATTAAATGAAATAATTCAAAGATATTAAAAATCAGCATTAAAATACAATTCGATTAATACGTATATTGGAGAAATTACAGCATCTGGTTCAATTATAAGGAATAACAATAGGGAAATAAACCTAGGCCATTCATTGATTTATTGAGAAGGCCAGGTTTTGTTTTTGACTGATAAGAATACGTTTGATTCAAATACTAATTTTTCTATCACAACCCATGACAAATATTTCTTCAATGGTACATTAAATATTTCTTCAATGGTACAAAGCACCTTCAACACGTTCCAGTCAACACTTTGCATATGGAGCTCTGTCAATTAACATTAAGAATCAAATTGGGTGATCCACCAGCAATAACAAAAGTTTTGGCTGTAATTACATGTCATTTTCGACCCATTCAGTGAAATGGTATAATAAAACTCAGTTTGTATGTCCTGATATTGATTGCTATGCTGCTACTCTTAGACCACGACAGTTGGGACATAGAATAGAATATTATAGGGGTCGTTCGTCAGTATCTGTGTGCAGTCTCAGCAGTTGATTTGCTAGGCTTTTTCGCTCTGCACTACCCTTGGCTAGAAAATATATTGCACCGGTTGCAGCAGATTTTACGTCCTCCACATTACATAATTGGGGCTGAGGGAAACATATTCAAGAAAGTGTTTCGCAAAATATCAGGTCGAGCGCTTGATTCCTCGGTGAGCGATTGAAGCAACGGGGAAAAGGTTTAAAAAGGAGGAGAAAGACCTCATCACTCATCAGTCTCAAGTCAGCTCGGAAGCGTAAAGCATCAAAGAAAGTAAAAAGACCCAAAAAGGATTTCTTTTCCTAGGATGGCAAATCTACCACATAAAGATTCTCGCCCTTCAGTCACCCCATGTTTAAATCTGTTTAATGTGGAAAATGTAGATGACATTTTAAAACATGGATACTATGACCAATTTTGGCCACAACAACCGCTCTCTGAAAATGTCCATTTTCAAATTTATTCTAATGAAGACTACTTTATTGATTTGAATTCGACATTTTATAGATTTTAATATCATTGTTAAAAAACCGAACAATGAAAAACCAAGTGCCACCGCGTGAAACCTATGAAAATTGTGTACTGCATATTTTATTTCGACAAATAAGCGTCTACACAAATAAGCCTATAAATGGAACATTGGTAACCACGAGCAATAATCTTTCAAATTATGCAAGTTATACATAATTCATGTTGATGACACCAATGTCCTATGAGCAGTTGAGGGGTATGACTATTGGATATGTATATAAACCAAGTACTGATACTACCAATATTCTTAGAGAGGCAACAACTAAAGATTTACATTTAGTTAGGAAACTAAACCATGAGATATTTAATATACCTCAATGGTTGCCTCCTAATGTAAAGATTGATATAAAACTACAACTCACACCGTCCAGTTATATTATAAGAAAAGTACTGGATGCACGCGATGTAACAGTCTCTCTCACCTCGGGAATACTTCATATACGAAAAAAACAAGTTATGCGTTCTGTGGCTTTGGCAATTGAAAAATTAAGAGCCTCCGGAAATAATATCAAATTACTCGTGCCTCATGCAATCACGAATCGGCGTCATATTGCTAAATGTACGTGTACCTTTACCGATTCGTCATCTATCAATGGTGAAATTCCTTCAAAATTGGCATTGGCTTTTGTAAAAAGTGCTAGCGCTGGTGGATCATGGACAGATTCCCCCATAAATTTGAATTATTTGGATTGCATCGCTTGTATGAAAAGTAAATTGAATCCCACTCTACAATTTATCCTTTGATAAATCCTACAGGAACCTCTATGAATTGACAATGCAATCCCTAGATCAAATTCTCAATTATTCATAAATGGTATAAGAGAAGAAATGTTTGCGAAAACGCATGGCATCATTGTTTTAGATTTGTCTGGTACTCAAAATATCAGTATTGTCTGGACAGAAAATGTGCGGATAGAGTATACCTTCGCAAAACCATTGGAGGAAAGTATTGCATTAATCTCGCTAAATCAATTTGAAACCTATTGGGAAATTACCCCGGACGGCATTGTTTCATTTGAGTTGGTGCCATGAACACAAAAAAATAAGTGATATTTTTAACATGGACCCCTACATGTCCAAATATAAATCCCATTGCATACTTCCAGATTTCCAGGAGCATATTCAATGTGTTGACAATACCCTTATTATTGTTAATAGCAGTCCATCGAGAGTAAAGACGGGGCATTGGTTATGCATCTTTCAAACAAGAAGCAATATAGAATTTTTGGACCATCTTGGCTTGCCGTATACATTCTACACACCTCATATTAAAAATTTTCTTGAGTAGAGCGAAAAATCTATTATTCAAAATTGGAAGCGGGTGCAAGATTTATCAACGAAAAGCTGTGCTTCTCATGCCCTGTTATATTTTAATTTTCGAAGTCGTGGACATACTTACGTGGTATTCCTCAAGATTTATGGTGAAAATCCTCGACTGAACGACTTTCTAGTTGAAAATACTCTTTCTTACCTCTATAATATAAATTTCGGTGCCCTAAAAGTGAAATGCTTTAAGAATGTATGTAAATTTGTTTATTAATAAAATTTGTATACAAAACACTGTGTCCTTTAGATTTCTTCTTCTACGTATAGGTAATCATCACAAACAATAAGTGGTAACAGCTCGTCAGGACTCAACTTGCATTCGTCTTGACGTGTAAAGTCAGGGTCACGTTTTTTACAATACAGGGTAACTTTAATTTTATTAAACCTCTTTGTAAAGTCAATACTACTACTCTGATTCCTATAATAAAATTCACGTGTTTCATTTTGCTTATTTGAAGCAATGTCACCTTCAAAATTCTCATATGAAGAATCACTTTCTGTAACAGCCAAAAAAAGTCTGTAGGTTCATAATCAAAGTAGCCATTATCTTCACAACGAGGGCGTAAAAACCAGACTCTTTTATTATTCCAGAAATTGAAGCGTAGACCAGGTTCTTCTTCCCAAGATAATTTAAAGCCGCGACGATACCAGTCTCTTAAAAATAAACTGAACTCACGCTTAGGGTTTTTTGCAATCAGGCCAGGATAAGTATTTTACCATTGATTGCATTTATCATAGTCACAATTAGAGCATAAGAATCCTCTATTTAGATAGTCACAAATCTCTCCAAGACATGAATTACAGTTCTTAATTTGCACTGCATATCCTCTATGCAGTTTACATGGATTGCATAACTTACACTTTTCATTATAGTCATCAGCAAAAGTACAATTCTCTCAGGATGACCAGCTGCCCAAAGTATATAAGCATAATGGACATGGGTAAACATTTTTTCGATGCTGACACTCTCACTTCAAAAAACATACTGACTGTCAAGCAAGAAAAATGTCTCCTAGGAGCGTTATGTCTCACTTTCAAAAATGTCTCACTTCAAAAAACATACTGACTGTCAAGCAAGAAAAATGTCTCCTAGGAGCAAAATGGCCGTCTATGTAGGGGTTAAGAGCAAAACCAAAATATCATTTTATCTCAATCAATATATCTATAAATTGAGTAAAAGCCTGGGGACCACCACGACAAAGTTTCATAGTCCAAAGAAGGGGAATCGGTTCCCCTTATATCGTTAAGCATTTCTCCAGAAACTATCTTTCTTTGAAGAGATAATTCCAGAAAGTCATCATCTAAAACTAACCACTTTTCCAATTTTACTACAATACGCATGATTTTCTGTTTTTCAAATCTATCCATTTTAATACTCTCACTACCAAGTACAGACAGTTTTCTATAAATTGTTCTCTTCAATATAATTCGCCAGCGCACTCAATCCATCTTGTAGTCTCTGTATATGCGCTATATTCATCTTAGCCGCGAAGCGCAATTGTTCTTCCGATTTGAATTTGCTTAATGTTACAATATATCCATTATACATCTTGTCCCATTCTAGGGTTAGTCGAGAACCCCTTGTAATTTCTACCGCCACCTTAGGCACTCTAGGTCCCATTTCATCAAAATTTTTAATATTCAATATTGTATAAGCATCCATGTTGACTGCACCACTTCCAGAAAGATACTGATCCTCGATCAATAGTTTCAACCACCTGGGAACGTGTCTTGACATGATCTTGCCTAGAAACAGCACAGGAATTTTGCCTAGGAACAACGCATACTCAGAAAAGGGGTGTGTTCTTGAAAACTTGCCTGGACATGTCTAATCTTCCCTATGCCTAATCTTGCCTGGGCGGGAATCTTGCCAGCTAGAAACAAGTGCGAGGGGCTAGGAACTTCAGTTGTTATTAAAACCAATGTATTATACGGACTACATTTCAAGTAATTATGCCTGGAAATTTTGCAAGGACTGGGAATTTCGCCTAAAATTACGACACCTGGTCGTGCCAAATCTTGTCTGGGTGGGAATATTGCCAGATAGAAACAGCTGACCGTATTGTACAAATGTGTCGCGTGAAGTCAGAGGGCATGCGATTGAATCCTATGGGAAAAGGGAGGGCATGTGCTTGAAATCCCATAGAAAAAGGGAGGGCATACCCTTGAAGTGCCTACGCCCACACTACTAGCATTATCTAAGCGTACGAGAGTTTTATTTCCCAATTTGATTCCGTGTCCTCCCATTTCCTTTGCTCTACTCCTTTGGACAAAGTCGATCAAAATCATCCATATAAACAGTGATTGAACGCAACCCTGCTTAACTCCTGATTACGAAACCACCTACTAACCTCACTTCCTATCTTAACCGCAGCAGTGTTATTCTCGTACATTGCACTAATCAATTTATTGTATTTATCTTGTATACCATAGAAGAATACTATATTTGCTAAAGCTCAACTATCAGCTAAATCAAACGCTTTTCCGTGATCTATAAAACTGAGGAGTAAAGTCGTTTAAAGACTCGGACACTTCTCAACTATTAATCTAAGACTGAAGTTTGGGTGAAAAATCATTTACGCTTTCTAAAATGACACTGTTCTTCTCTTAAAACTTTATCGACAACATCTTTAAATCTAAAAAGTATCATCATACTACTTATTTTACTTACCACAGAAACCAGGCTAATGACTCTGTAGTTACCGTACATTCTTATCATCTTTGTTATAGAGGGACTTCATAAGACCTTTTCTAAAATCACTAGGTACCTCCTCTTTTCAAAAATCATATTCATACTCTTCTGTAACTTAGTACTAACGTCACAATCAAAATATTCGAAAAACTCATTTACCACACTATCAGCCCCTTGGGCCTTATTATTTTTTAATCTCATTAGTAGTGTCACTAATTATTTCTCCCAAAATAAAACTTCCTTCACATCCAAGGTCTCACTAACTTCTTTATTATTTTCTATATCACTTCCTCTAACTCTAACATACCCTAACACATTCTTAAAATGTCTTGCGCATCTCTCTTAGACTCTTTCTTTCTCGGAAATTGAAGCCACGTTTCTATCTCTATCTGGGACAATTCTAGATTGACTTTTACCTCTCAATTTATTAAAATGCCTGTACAATATTTTATTACAGTACTCTCCACACCTCCTTAATTCATATTTTAATGCTTTCCGCACCTTCTTTACATTCCTCTTATTATTCATATGATCTGTCATTGAACTAATCTTTGTACAAGCTCCCCCTCCTCTCTATTAAACATAAAGTATTTTCTCTAATATTCCTAGTTGCGTTACTCACTTTTTTCTCTAAGAAACTCCACAAACTATTTTCCTTAATTTATTCCATCCGTTTTTAACAATGAAAAACTTTAAACTCTCCAGTTTAATATTCAACTCTTCCTGGGAAGTTTCTCTAAAATTATCATCTTGAAAGTTACTAACGTTATAACTTCCCGCCAGGTAGTTATCGTTCCTAAATTTCAGCTTTAAATTAACCCTGGACACTACTAGGATCTTTATTTTTAACATAAAAAAAGCACGGAAGTACTCCTATATACCCTAGTATCTTTTATCAATCCTGTCAGTCTTTGATTCACAACAGCATAATCAATTTTATGACCAAATGCTTTATTGGTTGTAACTAGATTACAGTTTTTTTCCTACACCAAATTTACCTAAACTAGGATATCATCTATCCTTATTTCTACGGATCTGGTTATTAAAATTCCCTAAAAAATATACCATATTTCTACATGGGACCCTGTTTATTTGTTCCTGCTCCTGTAAGTAAAATGTATCTGAGTTACTACTATCTCCATCAGTCGATTCTGCAGGAGCATAAAACGCTATGATTTACACCCTGCGCTTTTTAGTCATAAAATGAGTAACTACCATTCTATTATTAATACCTTCTAAACCTAAACCAGACTTGACAGCTTCTTATTCATCATGAGCCCTACTCCCTGCCTATGCACCCAATTCTTCCTGCCTGAGTAAATAAATTCTATATTACTTAATTTTACGTTTCCTCAGAAAAAGTAATGATCACAGAACTAGTGCAGGACGGGGTCAAACATATCTTGTCAAGTTTGTACAAAACGATTAAGCCGGCTTAGAATCGGACAATAAAAAGGCCCTCGGAACTCCAGTGGAATGAAGGCTTTATGCAATAGTAGGCTACTCATGGCCAAAAAATGGTGTTCCGCAGATGGCGATGCCCTTCTATCAACAAGAGTCGAACTCCTGTCCAGAAAATCTCGCTTTTATTACCTCTGACTCATTGTATATTCATGCCTGCAAATATAGCCTCTTCAAAACTCTCATTTGTAACTGAATAATGGGGTTGCTTTAGTCCGCTATTCAAGTGGAGACAAAGAACCCAGGGTAAATCAACTAACCCAGTAATTTTCTACTCTTTTGTCGTATATATATTGGACAGAAAAGTTGATAAGATGATAGAAGTTGAAATTTAACTAGAGAATGAATTTGAATTTTTTGACCCAGAAAATGGTTCAAAGTTGAGTCTGCAGATCTGATACAGCACTCAGCCTCTTTAGAACATTATTCGAAAATACATATATAAAAAAAAATATACAAATACATCAAAATCACAATATATAATCTCTAAACCACAAAATATAAATGCATCAAAACAAGCTGTGGTCCATTAAAATTTTGACTTTTAAGCCGAAAATTCAAATTTTGTTTTCGTCAAATAATATTGGGAGACTATTTATAAATAGCGCTAAATTAACAATGTTGGTTTTTACAATAAATCAAATTTTATTAGTGTTTATAATAATAATGATTAAAGTTTAAAAGTTCAGTGTTATAATTTGCTAGATAAAATTTATTCTTCATTCACTAAAAGACCGTTTTAAAATGAAAATATGATTGACCCAAACGTCCCTTTAATATTGGCATTGTGGTTGGTCTTGAGCCATAGCTAAAAAAGCTCAAAATGGGTAGTTGACAGTCCAAAATTTGACCTTTGATTTTTTTAAAACAAATTGTAATAAACGTCTTTAAAAATCTTAATAAATATACAGTCAATTTATTCAATCAGAGTCAATCAACGAGTATTAAGACAATGCACAAGTATTTTGTTTAAATAGTTATTGCAAAGAACAGTTCATGATAGTGTGTTGTAAATAAAGAGCTTTTATAGATGTTCATATTGAAAGACTAAATTACTTGTGCAGTACTGAGTAAATTTTGACGTTGGAATTGTCAATAAATTCATACACCTGAATTGACCTACCTTTATTACAAATATTATTCCACCCAAATTCTTTTAGTATATTAAAACTATTGCAGCTGCAAATCGTGTGAGTAGCTTCACCTAACCTAATTTAAGTTAGAACCAGCCTCATTCTAATTTGAAATATTTATTAACTGATGAAGTCCCAATTGAGTCTCCTCAAAAATAATTTTTGCAGCATAAGTTTTCCTTATATTATGTGAATATACATAGTGGCCACTCTTTTACGCTATTTGGTAATTAATTATATTGAAGTTTACAAAAAAAAATGCAGAGAAAAGCCTCTGAATTAAATTTGTCAATGACTAGGCTACCTTATACCTTTGTTAGGGGTTCAATTTAAGAAAGAACAATAGAAGAAGGGAACAGACTCAAATAGAAAACTTTTAGGTCTTCACAGTTCTTACGAATTACTCCTAATTTAACCTATAACATTGTTCATTTTATCAATTTTTGGCATTAATGTAAGTGCAAACGAAGTCCTTTAACATCAGAAAAAGTACTTTATTCAGTATCAATGGCTTACTCTATTTCCCACAGGATGAATAACAAAAGTGCTCATAATTAAAAACTAAGCGAACAATAAAGAGGAAATATTCACCTTTTCAGGGTACCAAGGAGTCAAAAAGGGTATGTGAAATGTATTTGAATACGAGTGAAGAATTCCGAAAGCATCTGGTCCAACTACTCCAATTAAAGCGTAAATCCCCCTTGATAGATGGCTGCAAACTAAAAAAGAACACAGTTTTTATTCAGATGATAGAAAGTCACTACAGTTATATCTTTTTTTAACTATTTTTTACATCCAAGTTTTAAGTGACCAAAACACTCTTCGCAAAGGGGGAACTTTACAAAATAGAGACTTTCCCACAAAAAAGCGTTGTTTACTGCGCTTTTCATTCTTAAAACATTAACTTTCAACCATACAGAATCAAATTCTGTGAAATCCAAATTCTAAGGCAGGCAGTCGACTTGTCGACATTGTCGTGGTCTCAACTCTCGACTTGATAAATTTAGATTGTTCCAGCATTTGCCAAGTATGATCTCAATCAAGAGTGATGGAAAACAAAGTACGCATCCTCGTTGTGCCCTGTGGGAGTTTTTACCATATTAATTAAAAAAAACTGTTTCCACAAAATAAGTTTTTTTAAAGAAAAGTGAAGAACTCCATTTAACAAAAAATGAGCAAAGATAAAATAAAATAATCGATCAAGCGTGAAACTACCACAAATCAGCATCGATAAATAAATGAAGCCCAAAACGAACAGAAATTACAATAATTAACCGAGTCAAACTCAAATTGAGCAGAAATTGACAAAAGTTGGGCGCAAAATCCCTATGCCTTCCCAAGGCCAGAACAAAATTTGCACTTTAATGAAAAAATATAAATGTTTTTACTTTTATAGCTTTAATAAATCAAATCATATTAACATTTTGATTACTAAATTTCAGTATATGTATATTAAACTGACAATGCACATTCATTTTGTATTTTTTCAGTAAAGTGTAAATTTTGTTCAGGCCTTGGAAAGGAAAGGGGTTTTACTAAAAAGGGCACTAGCCATTAAAATTTTCAATTGATTGAGCCCTTTTTGAAGTTTCTACGACAACGCTTTCTATAAGAAACCTTATATGCCCCCAGAGCATAACTTACAACCCGTACTCTGAGGGCTGTGGGGTTGTCATCCTCAAAGACCGAATTTCCATAATTTTCAACTACGTTGAACACATGGCTATCTCAAAGTTTTGATTGGATGTGTTTGGGGAAAAGGTAGGAGTGAGAGGGGTGTTAGTTACCCTCCAATCACTTTCGACTATTAAAAAGGGCACTAGCCCTTTGAATTTCCAATCGAATGAGCCTGTTTTGAAGCTTCTACGACAACGCCTTCTATGAAAACCTTATATGCCCCCAGGGCATAACTTACAACCCACCCTTACACCATAACTTACACCCTTCCATATGAAGTGCCCTGCTCTAAAGGAAAAAAATAATAAATGATACATTGCGCCAACATCTTTCTTATATGCCCTCAGGGCATAACGTAGAACTCTTGCCCCTAGGGTTGTGGGGGAGTGTCCTCCTCAAAAACATGTTTTCTATCTGGAAATTGACTACGCTGAACAAAATGGTTATCTCAAAATTTTGATTGGATATTTTTGGGGGAATGATGGGCGTGGGGGGGGCTGGTTGCCCTCCAATCAATTTAGTTTATTAAAAAGGTTACTAGTCACACCAATTTCCATTCGAATGAGCCCTTTTCGAAGTTTCTACGACAACTCCTTCGATACGAAGTGCCCGGGTATGGAGAAAAAAACATTGTGCCCACATCGTTCTTTAATTAGGCAGCGCTGGCGCGCTGCCTATGATCTAGCTTATTACAGAGGAAGTGTAAATTCCTTGTTTTCAGAAAATGTATCAAAAGTGGTTGTTAGATTTTAAATAAGCGTGATGAGAAGTAACATGGTTATATTGGGGGGATCAGGACATAATTCAGCCTCTATAGGGAAGGAGCTTTCAACCAAACTCAGTCAAAACAAAGATCTAGAATCCTCGTTGTGTATTTTAAGGGTACACTCTCTTTTCAAACACTGAAGACGGCTGGGTTTCCTAAAAACTTGTTATAAAGATCTCTACTAGATCCTATTACGGGTTTCTAACAAACTTGGTGGAAGTAAGAGTAAGTGTCTTCTTAGTTCAACCATTTAGTTGAACTAAGGTTGGTTATGCCTGAACCAACCTAGGTGGAGGGATCAGGTCATAAGTACCTGTTATCAAGTGTTTAATGTTGAACCACGAGGAAACCATTGCCAATAGTGGAAAAAATTAAAATAAAACAGGGTTTTAATAAAATATCAAGAGACAGATTTTTCCTATATGACGCTATTTTCAAAATAGTGTTTTAATAAAATGGGTTTTAAACAAAATATAACACGATCTAAAACGAAAGTAGGTTGATCCAGGAGGTGACAAGGGCCAAGGAGTGCCATGGGCAAAAAACTGCCGGTAGGAATTACAAGGTGCAACAGAGTGCTCAGGGCTGTAGTCGTCATTTGCTTCAAACGAGCCAGGAACTGCCAAGAACGGCTATTCATTTGCCGTTTTCTCCTCGACAAGTTTCATCATTTGTTTCAAAGGGTTAGTCTTATACAAAATTCTCGTCAGGACCTTACATTCGTCATCAGATGCAACGCTATACGTAGTGCTGTCTATAGTAAAGGCTATACGGCTCCAATGTTTTATTAATATTTTTTTTTCAAGGAGGCACTTCATATGGAAGGGGTCGTCGTATAAACTTCAAAGGGGGCTCATTTGATTGGAAATAGAGAGTTCTAGTGCCCTTTTTCAGAGTCAAAAGTGATTAGAAGGCAATTAACACCCCCTCCACGCCCACCATTTCCCCAAACACATCCAATCAAAATTATGAGATAGCCATTTTGTTATACATAGTTGATTCCCAAACAGAAATTATGTTTTTGAGGAGGACCCACAGCCCCCAGGGCAGGGGTAGTAAGCTATGCCATGGGGGTATATAAGGTTTTTATAACTTCAAAAATGACTCATTTGATTGGAAATTCAAAGGGCTAGTGTCCTTTTTAATAGTCGAAAGTGATTGGAAGGCAACTTACCCCCCTCTAACTCCTACCTTTTCCCCAAACACATCCAATCAAAACTTTGAGATAGCCAAGTGTTCAACGTAGTTGAAAATTATGGAAATTCAGTCTTTGAGGATGACAACCCCAACCCCCCCCCCCCACATCCCTCAGAGTAAGGGTTGTAAGTTATGCCCTGGGGGCATATAAGGTTTTTTACAGAAAGTGTTGACGTAGAAACTTCAAAAAGGGCTCATTCAATTGAAAATTTTAATGGCTAGTGCCCTTTTTAGTAGTCGAAAGCAATTGGGAGGCAACTAACACCCCTTCTACGCCCACCATTTTCCCAAACATATCCAATCAAAAGTTTGAGATAGCCACTTTGTTCAACGTAGTTGAAAGTTCTGAAAATTATATCTTTGAGCAGTACACTCCCCCAGAGTCTTCAGCACAAGGGTTATAAGTTATGCTCTGGGGGCATATATGGTTCTTATGGAAGGAATGCTCGTATAAACTTCAGAGATGGCTCATTTGCTTCGAAATTAAAAGTTCTAGTTAACTTTTTAAGCGTCAAAAGATATCGGAGGGTAAACAGCCCCTCCTCCACGCTCTTTTTTCCCTAATGCATCCGATAAAAATTTGAGATAGCTGTTTGGTTAAA
>JAQQPU010016253.1:0-20141 GCA_029168905.1 Artemia sp. Kazakhstan ARC1039
TTGATTGTTTGTCTCAATTTTTTAAGAACGGCTACTAAAACACAGGGACCGTTGGATTAGAATAGGAAGCTTTTTTAAAAAGTACTAAGAGCTTTCGCGTAAAGAGCAAGGGGGAGGAGTGCAATCCACTCACACCTTAAGTAACCGTCTCACATACGTAATAATTTATGTTCATTTTAAGTTTTAATGTATCATCTTACTTTCGTTTGAAAACCTTGTTTTTTTTTAATAATACTTAAACACTTAAATTAACGCTTAAAATTATTTTTAAACCCATTTAACACTTGTATTACTATTAAACATGTTTAAAACTTAAATTATTGGTTGATTTTATTTCCGCTCGTGTTTGAATTATTGTAGCTATTTAATTGCCTTTTAAAAACTTCTTATGCGGAAAAAGTAAACTCAATTATTGTTCTTTTTTAATTGAAATGGTTTTTTTTATTCGTTTATAAAAGTAAAGCTTTTTCAGGTTTTCCTCCTCAATAAGCAAGATTTTGGCATGATATTTATATTTTTGTCAAGCCTCTTCAACGGATTTTAGTAATAATTGTATCAAGAAACTTTGGATGGATGGGTACAGGGAATGCTGGATTGATGATCTTTGGGCTTTTATAGGGCTGAAGCTGTTCCAACTCCGACCCCCATCATATTACAGCCTTGATAATTGACATTTATTAATCGACGACCCCACCCCCTTAATCTGCCCTGAAGGTTTCACCTTCATTCTCTCAGGAGTTCTTGAAACATCAAGGTACACCCTTTTGACAGCCTGGATGAATGTAGTTTCCTTTAATTTATTTTAACGTTTCTCTTAACATACCCTGAAAGGTTTAGCTTAAAACCTCTGGTCGCTCTTGAGATTTCGTAGAAACACACTTTTGATAACCTTGGATGCGCATATTGTTTTCAGATTTAGTTCAAAACCCCCAACAACATATCTGGGAAGTTTCAACGTAAAAACCTTAGCGGTTCCTGGGATATTACACAGAATTACTTTAGAGTGTTTGGATCACAGTTCATAAAATTATCCAGTAAGTTTACCGCAAATGATTTCTGGCTCTTCATTCTCGGTGTGAACAAAAAGCTCCTCCCACTTATTTCTACACTTATTGTCCACTTATTGGTTGAGCCGGCCAAGTGTCAGTACTTGTTCCGTAGGTGAATATTCTTTGTCTACCCGTGAAAAGATCTAATACCGCTTATGTTTATATCTGCAAAAACGTTCTCTGGAAACCTCGGTCCGGGTTTTTATAATGGGTGAGATAGGGAAAGATCATACTGGATAATTATATAAACTGTGGTTTGGATGTACATAATGAAAATCCCTGAAAATTGCAATTAATTACGTTTCTGAGATAATGCATCAGTTGGATTTTAACAACCTGGACGCGCCTAAACTCTTTTGATTTAGTTGAATAGTAGTAGTAGTAGTAGCAGTAGCAGTCGTAGTAGAAGTAGCAATAGCATTCGCAGTCAGAGTCGGAGTCGTGACTGCGTTAAGGCCAAACCGGAAATATTGCAGATACTTCATTTTGGAAAAAGGATGCACTTAGTGTTTTTCATTTAGTTCAACATCCCCTCAAGTTGACTTGAAATTTTTAAATTTCTATCTTTAGCCACTTCTGAGATTTTACATATGCGCCTCTTCGACAACCAGGATGCACACAATGTCTTTTGATGCTGTTCAACATTTCTCTTCAACCTTCGCTGAAAGTCTCAAGTTAGTACCCTTAGACATTCCTGAAATAAAGCAGATACGCCCTTTTGGCCACCTGGATGCATACAGCGTCTCTTTATTCAGTTCAACATCCTCCTTAGCTTTCCCCGAGAGTTTCAACTCAATAGCCTTAGCTGTTTCTAAGGTATTACGGATGTGCCTTTTTGACAACCTGGATGAACTTAGCGTTATTGATTTGGTATTATATCCCCCTCAATATGATCTGAAATTTTCAACTTAATACCCTCAGCCATTCAGGAAATATTTTGAGGGGGACGACTTGTCTTAGATTTAGTTGTCTAGGTTTCTAGTGTCTTTCGATTTAGTTTTAAATTCCCCCCAAAACGCTCTTACAGTTTCAATTTTTAATTCCCTTAGTCATTCCTGAGATATTGCCGATAAGTACCTTTGACAACCTGGCTGTACATAAAGTCTTTTGGTTAGTTCACCATTCTTCTCAATCTGCCTGAAAGTTTCAACTCAATACCCTCAGCCGTTCTTGAGATCCTGGTTATACCCCCTTTTGAAAACAGGCATGCACATTGTGCGTTTTAATTTAGTTCAACAACATCCTCGACATTCCCTGAAAGCTTCACCTTAATATCCTGGCCTTTTTGGAGACTCAGAGTCAAACATGCCCCCCTTTCCAATAAAAAAACCTATTTGTAAACAATCGACCACTTACATCACTTGCAGGCCTTACCCCAGGGGCTGTGGGGTTCATACCATTCCTATAGGCATAGTTACTGGATCTTTTGACTATTTTGAAAAGAACAGATAGTCTAAATTTCAATTGAATATCTTTAGGGGGACAGCAGCTAAAAAAAAGACTTGATAGAGGAGCATGTTACCCTCCAATCCCACTTGACTCTTAAAAAGCGCACTACAACCTTCAATTTTTAATCGAATAAGCCCCCTTCAAAGTTTGCACTACACTTACTTTCATACCAAGTGAACTGGGACAAAAAATTAACAATACATTGAAGCCACGTCATTCTTTGCTTAGCACGCACTATTGCGGTGCCTATGATATTGCAAAATCAATTTTGCTTTTATTAACACCTTCATTCCCAGTTTTTATGATGCCATCAATCCTTAATTCCGCTTAAAAAGGTTTTATCGGTTTGCAAGATGAAGAATTTAAGTTACTATTTAAGGGTTTTAGACTATGACAAATCGATTGGTAAATCAGACAATGTAAAATCAAAACAATGGTAAATCAAAATAGAATTTGTATTCTCCGGTATTGTACCCCAAATTGGGCCAAAATCGAACATTTGCAGCACAAATTGGTGTAAAATACAGTTTTCTGCGTTGTGATCCGTTTTGTTATCTAAAAAGGTATCTAGATATTTATTTGTGTTCTGTCACTTGATATTTTATGATTATTCGAAATAAAGGAGAAAACGAGTATTCCTACTATACCACAGTGCACCGATGCAAAATGTGATTTTCCTTGTTGTTCAATGTTTAGGACTTTAAACCTGGATCTAAGGGTTTTAGACAATCGCCATTCCAGTGGCGTATTTTTTTATTTGAAATTTTGAAATGTTTCAACATGTTTCAGATTCTTTTTTAAAACTTCCAGAAAATTCTCCATGTAATTACAAATTGCTGTTAAGTTAAAACTGAGTGAAACTCACTGTTTTTAAAATATTTTTACATCAAAAATATTTGCCACTAGACAGTTTCTTTTAAAATCTATGTCTTTTTCGCTCTTCACTAGGTTGCAGCTACTTCTGCAGCCATGATGCTTTTTGGGTATGTGATGCTATTTACCCGGTCAGTTTTCTCAGCAAATAACATTACCAGGTTTCTCCCAATTTATCCCTAACATAAACCACATGGTATTCTTAGGATTAATTGTCTGGAATATTTTGGTGCCCTAAACTCTTAAACCTCCGAAGGCCTTTAATCATTTCGCTGATGATTTTGCCCAGGAGACGCATGTCATCTACATAGTGTAATACAAGAAGAGTTTAACCTTCCCATGCAAAATGATGATAGCCTTTTCTATGTTTCTTAGAACATGATCTATCCTAATAAATACATAAACTGAGCTAAAGCACTCTCTGGTTTAATTCCTGATTGCACATCAAAGCAAAAACTAACCCCACTTTCTGACTTACCCGCAGCAACATTATTCAAATACATAGGGATAAACACTCTAAATGCCCTACCTTGCGTAGAAATCAAGGGTAGAATCTTCACTAAAGTGTTCCTATCAACTAAAGCAAATACCTGTTCAAATTCTATCAAACCGAGGACCAAAGGTCTCTGGTGACTCAGACACTTCTCAGTTATTTATTGAAGGGTGAAAGTTTGGTCAACACATAGTCTTTCTTTCCTGAAACCATACTGTTTTTCACTTAAAACTTTATGTATGGAATCCCTTAAATTAATAAATATCATTAAGACAAGTAATTTGCTTCCTACCTAGATCAAGGTAATATCTCTGCAATAACTGTATTCGCTCTTGCCTAATTAAAGTTTCCCAAACCACAAGGCATTTTTTCTTTACCAAAATCACAAGAACCCCCAAAAACGCCCCCAGGAACTATAATTTTCTGTAGGTCACATTTACCTTCTAACAAAACACCGTGTTTCGTAGCACCCAGCCAACTGCTCTGATGTGTATAGACCTGGGTATAAATGACACACTAGACGGTCGATCATTTTGATCAAAAGGTTCCGTCAATCAATTGATTAAAGCATGATTGACCGTCTAGGATCCTGTTTGACGCTTGAGTCAAGCGTTGAGGGTGATTGACAGAAAGTTTGAATGACTCAATCGGTTCCTAGACAGTCAATCATGCTTTAATCAATTGATTGACGGAAGCTTTTGGTCATAATGATAGACCGTCTAGAGTGTCCTTAAGAGACTAGAAATATTCCCGTTCGCTGAGCTGGTCCTGAGTATTCACACTGCATTAACTTAATTCCTTGGTTCCTGTTCCTAGAAAAAAAAAAGACTGACTGGGTGACCATATTGGCTTCCACGAGTTTGTTAAACCAGAACCACGGCTGTCAACGGTGTTCAGCGCCTTAAGGAGTTGCTCCCATTGAAGGAATTAAAATTAATCTCTCACTTCGATTTTATTTTTTAACATATATATTTTTGCAATTTTTATCTATTCTTATTCTTTTGACACCTTATGACCCTATTTATATTATGTTGTTGATTTTTTTTTTTACAAATTTGATAAAGTGACGGTTTTAAACAAATATTTATGAATCAATTATTCATTTTGTCCGTATTGTTGTTTTCAAATTTGTCTTAATGTTTTTGTCCTATTTTTTCTTTTTGAACCCGAAACACATGTCCAGCTCTTCAGGGCTTGTAATGGCGTTTTTTTTTTAAATAAACATTGTATCTAAGTAATTATACTCTTGTTAAAAGCACAAATTTACACTGGATTCTAAGTAATGGATTGGTCTGTTTGCCTTTATTGGTTTTGATGGTTTTTTTTTCTCCTGCTTAGCTTCCTCTTTCTATTTTATTCTATTGTTGGTTATATTCCTATCTTAGCATAATATTTGCAACGTTTATGCTAGAGTCAAATACTGAAATTTTGATCAAAAGGTTCCGTCAATCAATTGATTAAAGCATGATTGACCGTCTCGGAACCTGTTTGACGCTTGAGTCAAGCGTTGAGGGTGATTGATAGAAAGTTTGAATGACTCAATCGGTTCCTAGACGGTGAATCATGCTTTAATCGATTGATTGACGGAAGCTTTTGATCAAAGTGATTGACTGTCCAGGGTGTCCTTAAGAGACTAGAAATGTTCCCGTTCGGTGAGCTGGTCCTGAGTATTCACTCTGCATTAACTTAATTTCTTGATTCCTGTTCCTAGAAAAAAAATCTGACTGGGTGACCATAATGGCTTCCAGGAGTTTATTAAACCAGGGCTGTCGACGGTGTTCAGTGCCTTAAGGAATTGCTCCCATTGAAGGAATTAAAATTAATCTCTCACTTCGATTTTATTTTTTAACATATATGTTTTTGTAATTTTTATCTATTCTTAGTATTTTGAAATCTTATGACCCTATTTATATTATGTTGTTGATTAGCCAGTTTTAAGAGCGTATTGTTGTTTTCAAATTTTTCTTAATATTTTTGTCCTATTTTTGCTTTTTGAACCCGAAACACAAGTCCAGCTCTTCGGGGCTTGTAATAGCGTTTTTTTTTAGATTAAACATTGCATCTAAGTAATTATACGCTTGTTAAAAGCACAAATTTACACTGGATTCGAAGTAATGGATAGGTCTATTTGCCTTTGTTGGTTTTGATGGGCTTTTTTCTCCTGCTTATCTTCCTCTTTCTATTTTATTCTACTGTTGGCTATATCCCTATCTTAGCATAATATTTGCAACGTTTATGCTAGAGTCAGATACTGAAATCTCCGTTACAATTGAAATTTTCTAGTAAACTGATTGTTAATGAATATCCTTCTAATTCAAAATTGTAATAAAATTTAATTCTCTATATACAAAATAAATACAAAAAAAAGCAAATTGTCCACGGTTGGAGTGGGAAGATGTCATAAAAAAGATTTAAGGAAGTGGGAACTTCTTGGGAGGGGGGAAAGAGGGTGGATTTGAATAGATTGGGATGGAGGAGGAGAGTGCGTAGCTGTGTCGGCTTCAGGTGGCCTTGTGCTGCAGTGAGTTGTTACTCGTAGTAGTAGTAGTAGTAACAAAATACCAATAAGAATGATTTTTTACGGTTCGATTCTAGGAACCCTTCCTTAGTAAAGAGGGATTGCTGTCTCCCAGTTAATCGGGTCCTCGATATTTTTTTCTTTCTGATTATATGAATAGATTCATTATGCTTTCTATGAGAGATAATTGATTTTGCACCACTGATTCTGACAGTTCAATTTACAAAATTTTTTCATGTATTTATTCAAAATGAACTGTATTCGGTATCTTTTATACTTTCCCCATAGCTCAAGAGAGAAGCTAAAATCAAAGTCTGCTGACGTATTCCTTAGAAAAGTGAAATCACAATAGTAATATTCTCGACTCCTTTGATGAAGTCTGAGTTCCAAGAATTGAAAATATTTGTATACATTAATTTAGAAAAAAAACTTTTTCAAGCATAATTAAAGACCGAAATTCAGGTAAAATGAAAACAACTGAAACTTAAGACAAATGAAGGCTTAAACGAGCAAAATCTAAACCGAAAAATGAAGCGATACCTAACAGTAACAGATATTAATATGAAAGATTATATGAAAGATAAACAAGGAGAAATACTACTAATATTACTGCTACTACTAATACTACAACTACCTGCTGCTACTACTACTTTTTCCACTACTATTACTGCTACGACTACTTAAAACTCATTTCAGCACCAAGCAGCCTTAAAGGCTAGAGTGCTATTTTTGGCACGTTTTTTTAGGGATAGAGGCCCAATTTATCTTACAGAATTTTTGGGCATTGCAGTCCCCTTCATAGACTTATGTATATAAGTTTCGGATTCTTCGGAAAAAGTTGTTTCAGGCCACTTTCAGCAAAACGCTTTTGTCAGTCTCTTTTGTGTATGTGGCCTCATTTGCCCAAGAAATTACAAATATAAGTCTTAGACCGATGCCAAAATTTATTAACCTTTTTTACGGGAGGGGGGGTTGCCCCCATTCTAAAATTTGTGTTTAAATTATGATTCACTAAGCGCAGGGAATTATGAATGTAAGTTTAAGATGGGTTAAACTCAAAAAGTTCTCGGTGCAAATTTTGGCCCCGTGAAATCCCCCTTAGTTCCGCACAAAAAATGGAGATTCTTTCATCACAGAAAATGACCCTGATAGGTTTAAGATGATTAGATAGACAAGACCAAACATTATCACCTTTTTTTCTATTAAAACCTCGTTGTGAATAACGGGCACTTTCCAGCGTCTACGAGCCTTTAACCTGTGTCAGCATGGATAATTTTGTCTCTGATGGGCATACTTATTGGATCTTCCAGCTATTCTTAGCAAAATGGCTACTCTAAATTTTAATAGGATGCCTCAAAACTATTGGGTGCCTGGAACAAAAAAGGCATGGGAGGAGGGTTTCGGCCAAGTTAATGTACCTGCTTTTGTTTATGAGAAAATAAACTAAAAATCTAATGTTCTTGTTTTTAACCCACTTTTTCTTTATACGAGATGTTCCTATTTGCTAATAGCTATTGGTCTATTTGCTTCATCTTGTCACGCATTGACTGATAGCTTACTTGTGAAAGTTTTACCGCTCTTGACGTTACCATCGTTCTTCATTTGCCCGCGAAGCATATGAAGCAGCTTGGGTATAAAATAAAAGCATTCAAGAAATAAGTTAGTTCCAAGATTCTTCTGGATAATACCACATCTTAAGGCATAATATTCTCTACCTAAGGATATGATTTCAAAATTGGTAAGAGGACTTTTTGTATCTTCAGTAAATAATCCAAAGAATAGAAGCAAAAAATCTAAATAAGCAGCTTATATTAAATAGGATAGTTGGAATTTCATTTTTTCATCTAGTAGGCTATAAAAAAGTAAAAATAAAAGGGTAGCAAAAAAAGAACCAAGCCAGCGAATTTACAATAAATGGCAACAAAAAAATGACAAAAAGGACAATCAAGACAACAAAAAACACGATTGTGCGGTCAGCCCGATTAGGGTGTGATTCGAAGCTAGTAAGATTTACGCATTAAATTCGAAAAGAAACAAAAAAATACTAAGTGTCACAACGCCAGTCCTTGAAGGTTGCTTCACCAAAATGGTCGAATATAGCTTAAGTTAACTCTTTTAAAACGAATGCGTACTAAATAACACTACTCGCAACATGTAAGGTAGACAGGTAATAGGAGCTACCGCTGTGCGTCGCGAATAAATTACTTTGTCTGAAGCTAACAGTGTCATATTCTTTTGTAATTGTAGTTTCCCTACCTGTAGTTTTATTACTTTTTGTGAAGGATACCTAAAACTAATGTTAATCTCAGGTGTGACTATATAGTTGGATTTCAATATATAACAGGATTTAGAGCATGTTCCAAATTATTTGAACAAATATAATATTAATGACAAGGGTCTCTATTTAGTCTCTTTCGTATCTACTTTTTTCTTTGATTTTATTTAGTTTAAAAAATTATTCTGTACTTAAGGGTGCTGGACACAAAAGGTTTTTTTTCGGAAGGGTTTTTCACAAAAAAAAAACTACAAAAAAACCTAAAAAAAATCCTTATGTTAATTTTTTCCATTTTTACGAGTTGGACAAACATTTCGGAGGGGGGGAGGGTTGAAACCTCCCTATCCCCTCCCCCGGATACAGCATTACCTATACCTATAATTAATCTGACCATTTGGAAATAGCTTGTATTTAAGATTCAAAATAAAACACATTTCTTAAGACAGGCAGTTACGAAGATGTATAGGGTCCTAAGAGGGAGGGATTGATCAGAAAAGTGTTAAAAAGCGAATATTCTTAAACGGCATATATACCCTAAAAGATAAAAAGAAAAAGATTAACAAATCGTCAAGTGTATCAGTGAAAATATGGAACTATTTTCAGATTTGAATCTCAAATTCAACCAGGAAAAAGTGTAGCCTAATAAAACCCTTAAAAACATCTTGCTCCTCCTGGGCTCTCGTGGTTATTATTTTTGTTTTGTTCAACAAAAATAGAATTAATTTCAGAATTCGTGTGGTGTCACTTAAGAAATGTAATAAAATATAACGTAAATAAAAACTAGATGAGAACTACTTAAAAATAAAAAAGTCAAACATAAGGTTGTATGTTGTCATATTCACGTTTTTCCATGGTTTTGTTGCTGTTTTGGAACTAACCAATTACTTTTCTTTTAGACTCTAGTTGCAATTGTCATTTGTGGTCTCGCAGCTCTAGCAGCTGGAATGCCGCAACAGGAAGCAGCTCCATCTTATGAGTCAGCATCTGCATACAAACAACCTTCATATTCACAGTCATACTCACCTTCTTATAAAGGACCCGATGGAAGAGTAAAAATTCAGGTAAAACAATTATACCGAAGAAAACTAAATTAAATATAATGGAACTTCAGCTCTGAACCAGATCTTGAAAATTGAATTCTAAGGCAGCGAATGCACTATTTGACGCACGAAGCTTCTTTTCCAAAAAGTCTTCTCAGTCGGTTAGAAAAATGTAACATCTGATTTCATTTATTCATTTTTTTAAGTAAAAGAAAAGTAATGGATAAAAATAAAAACAGTACTTGGAATATACCCTTACTTAAATTTAATTTATCTCTTGCGTCTCTTAATTCGATTTATTCCTCTCTATCAACCCACTATCGACAACAAATCTTAACATAGGGAGGTCGTACAGGCCTGAGAACCTTGCCTTGTTTGTGTCTCGACTGTAAGGCTTTATGTCAAGTACTTTGACTTCAGCCATTTCTGGTAAAAGGGTAAAGGATGATGATCCTTCGGAGCAATTGCTGGCATAAAGGGCGTCGTATCGACGCTTTAGTTGCTGGGCATTTTTTGTTTTCAGGGACAAGTAACCATTTTTGATATATCAATAAAATAATTTAATACACTCCCAAAGTATTAAATAAATCTCAATAGAAAATAAAAACCAAAACTTTTGGGGGACCACGCCTGCATCCTTCCCCATTGCTGTTTGCTCTCGTCCTATCAAAATTGAAAAACTCATTTGCTTAAAATTTTTTTTTTTTTTTAATCTTATGAACAACGCTGACAGGTCTAAGCCTTGGAGCGGATAGGGGGGTATCGAAAGGTTTTTCCAGAACGTCGGGGTCAACAGCGCTAAAGAAAAAAAAACATTCACCCCCAATTTTTCAGTTTTTGTACTTATCCTAGTCCCCCTTCCCGCTTTCGGGTATGATTGTAGAAGGTTTTAGATGAATAAGTGAGATTTAATCATACTAGTGTTAAAAAGGGAATTATTCTAATTGACAAAAAAGGTGGTTACAAATGTGGACTGCAGCTTTTTCTTCTTTTTTTTTGTGCGACATGGACTTTAATAATAGTTTTAAAGCTACTTGACAATTGTATGGAATAAAATATGGGAAGACGATTTGATTATTAGAACAGTACTTTCGTACTTGGATCCAAGTCAATACTGGAAACATTAAAACTTCCTCTGGTTTCTTAAGTTCTATTTTGCGGACTTATTGAATGCCCAACTAACAATAAATTTAGCTTCTTCAATTTTAATTAATTAAGTATCGATGCTTTTTTAAGATAAGAAAACATTTACTCCTAAGACTGAGCTATCACGAGCGCTGCCGGTCAGAAGTCACATTTTTGAATTCAAGTCAACACTGAAAAAAACTGTTAAAAACAGACTACAAAATTAAAATAACGAAGAAAAAATATGGATGGTAAAGTCGAGAATGGAAAAACGACATAAAAAAATTGTCATTGCTGCACATAATTTTCAGGGTTTATACTAATATTGGTGCAAAAATGTATATTTTGACTTGTTTTTATAATTGATAGTTTACACTTAAACTTTTGTTTTTTTCAATAGTTAAACTGTTTGACAGATAAGCTATAACTTCAACCTTAATTTTATGCATGAGGTTGAAAAAAGCTATTTTGCATAGACTAACTTGGCTCAGGTGTTTTTTCACAGTTAAAAAAAGTTTGGAAGAATAGGAAGATAAGTCTGCAAACCAAGATTAGAATATTAGAAGCTACAGTGATGACAGTGGTCAAATATGGCTCTGAAGCATGGGCGCTCCGAAAAGCGGATGAAGATTTGCTAGATGTTTTCCAGAGAAATTGCTTAAGGATTGTTCTGGGTACCCGGCTGACTGACCGTATTTCAAACAATAGGCTATAAGAAAAATGTGGTTCAATACCGCTCTCTAGGGCTATAATGAAAGAAAGGTTGAGGTGGCTAGGGCACGTTGTGCGGATGAAGGATGACAGATTGCCGAAGATTGTTCTTTTCGGCCAACCGTCTAAGGCTAAACGGACAGCAGGTCGTCCTCGTCGGGGGTGGGAGGACGTCATAAAGAAAGATATAAAGGAATGGGAACTTCATGGGCGGGCGTTAAAACGGAGGCTTTGAATAGATTGGAATGGAGGAGGAGCGTGCGTAGCTGTGTTGGCCTCAGGCGGATAGGTGCTGCGGCGAGTTGTTAGTAGTGTAGCAGTAGTAGTAACTTGTTAACCACGTGCATAGGCAGACTATAGAATGAAAGCCTGTTAGTAGAAGTTCACATTTTTTTTATGGTTTTGTAATTTTGTAGTGTCCAGTTTAAGCCAAATTTTCTCTGTTTAACTATCATTTGTGTTGGCTTCTTTTGGCACAATACCCTGTGCTGATAGAGCCTGGAAAACTTCTTTTGCATCCACCGTAAATTTTATCGAACTACCAATAGTTTTGACATTTAACATGGATAACTTTTTTTCGACATAACACCTTAAATTAGGTATAATTTTCTCAGACCACACTACCTTTCCATGACGAACAAATAAATTTTCAAATGGGGATAAGTCCATTTATTTAGATAGTGAAAACAGGTACAAAAGTATAGATATTTCGATCACATATACAGCGATCATCATCATATATTTCTACTGATGATGATCGCTGTCTATGTGATCAAAATATTTAGACTTTTGTACCTGTTTTCACTGTCTAAATAAATGGATTTATCCCCATTTGAATGTTTATTTGTTCAACAACGAAACGCGCAAAATTATTGTCCGGGGAGAAGAAAGCTTGAAAAAGACATGTTTTTGCCAACAAAGTGTTAAATAGACTTACAAATATCACACAATTTTGTATATTCTTCAAAGGGAGTCTTCCACGCATCATATTTTTACTTTAACAATCTATTACCATAAGCAATAAGATTTTTTGTTTCTGTATATATAGACACAAAAAAGTTGGGTACTTATCGGTTATATAATAAACACTAGAGAATTTCAATCACGATTGATACGAACATGACAGAGTAAACTGGTCAAGCAGCTTCTTTATACCAAAGAATTAGCTTTGGCTGGGTTGGAAAATAAATTGTAGCTATATTTTATTTAAGTATTTATTTGGTATTTTGGTTAGGTTAACTTAGGTTAGAATAGGTTTGTTTAGGTTACGAATTTAATAAATGCTATGCTTTTACCCCCCTCCCCCCCTAATGTGTAAATATATAGCCCAATTTTTTATAAACTATTATTCATAATTTTGTTTTATTTCATTAGAATTAACCAAACTTCACTTTTCGAGTGTTTATTATACAACCGATAAGTATCAAACTTTTAATTTGATTCACCTTCTTTTAAGTCTTTTNTGGCCTGTAACGAGGATAACAGTAAGTCGCTAAAAAAATGTGGCACTGTTTTGTTATCCGAAAATATCTATCTAGAATGTTAAGCAAAATAAGTGAGATTGGGTCTGAAACGGACTGATTTTGGGATTGATCCAGCCCATTCCTCAAAGGTGCAACAATTAGGATAGGTATCTAAATAAGTCAGATCCATAGTCTTCTGATATCAGGTGTGGAACCCCCTATTTTACACTTGTGAAGCTCAGAATTTCGACGTCAACAACGTGGAACATTTTCAACATAGCTAAACTTAGTAAAAAATAATGCTGAATCCTAAGCAAATCCTTTTTTTTTGCTTTTTTCTATGACGTTATATTTTGCTTAGATATTGATTTCACAATTTGTATGTCTGTGATATAGACAAGACTTTTTATGAATTCCTCTCTTACAGGTATACCGAGGACCAAGCAAAGGAGGTTATAGCAAAGGCGGTTATGATAGCAAAGGAGGTTATGGTGGATATGGCTTTGCGCCCTGGGGATACTATGTCCAACAGCCTGCAGACTACAAAAGTGGCTACTAGTAAATGTGACTGATATAGCTTGTTTTTGTTATTTATTTGTTTGTCCTTTGCGATTTATTATAAATGTTTTGAAACAAAAAATTTTTACTTAGTAACTGGAACTAGAATAAAATGAATGTGTTACACGAAAAATACAATTTCGTCCTATTCATCACGTCCATTTTTACATCTCCGGGCAAGATTAATTTAAAAAACAGAGTTTTTTTATGGAGGTAGAAAGCGTAGTTGAAACTTGAAACGAATAAAAATTATTGCTTCTCGCATATGCAACATATATCTACAGAATTTTGAAAAACTAGCGCTTTACTGAAAACATAAAATAGTATATATTTTTTGCATAATAAAAACATGAAGTACGTTAGGATGTCTTCTGAGGTATAAAAATTCAGCATTTTAAGATGTTAGCATATGTGTTGAATTCGCTTAATTTGGTATAAGTTGTAGACTATCATGTTGTAGACAAACATGAAGTGAAATCATCTGAGTTGTATAAAATTATCGACTAACCGAAGAAATTCGCATCATATGTGTACCTTGAGAATCCCCACAATATAGGCAGAAATACCATGATTTGGAGTTTATTTATGGCTTATTGACTCCTGATTGCAAATAATTCTGAATTGCATTTTAACAGTTAAAAATTTAAGTTACTAGCTATTGACAATATCGCTATTTCAATGTATCAACTATTTGCATCAATAAGTTGTATCAATGACTTGCGTTAATAATACAAGGAAGACGCATCGCTTTTTACTTAGGCACTAAATTCACTATAATAGAGTAACGAGATCTTGCGTATTGCCGTTTCCCCATTATTGTACTTACTATTTAATAGAGCCTACAAAACTTCAGTGGAGTAACTCACTTGATCAAGGGCAACGTTCTAACGTTCCCGGTAGTAAAGAGCCATAAGCCTTAAAGCGTGTTATCTATTTATTTGTTATGTATCTATTTATTTGTCCCAGAGCCACCCCATATGGAAGGGGCAGTCATAAAAACTTTGGAGGGCCTAATTCAATTCGAAAATAAAAGTTCTAGTGTCTCTTTGATTGTAAAAATTGATTAGAGGACAACCGACCCCTCTCCCGTGCTGTTTTTCACTAAACGTCCCTCCTCCCCGTAGCCTCCAGAGACATCCCATCAAAGCAATTTTGAGAGAGCAATTTTGTTCAAAATAGTCAAAAGGTCAAATAGATATTCCTCTGGGGATGACAAGACCCCCAGAGGCCCTAGGGTAAGTGCCGTCAATAATAAATATTGGTAATTGTTTAAATATATATTTAGTGGGGTTATGCTCATGCGGGCTGATGCAATATCTCAGGAACAGTTAAGGGTGTTAAGTTGAAACTTTCAGGGAATGTTGAGGGGATGTTGGACTATGTCAAAATTTACTATGCTCATCCAGATTGTTAAGAGGGTATATCTGCAATGTTTCAGGAACAGATAAGGGTATTATGTTGAAACTTTTTGGGAAGGTTGAGAGGATGTTGAACTAATTAAAAGACACTAGGCACATCCATGTTGTCACGAGGGCCGATCTGCAATATCGCAAGAACAGCTGAGGGTCTTAAGTTGAAACTTTCAGGGAGTGTTGAACTAAATCAAAAGCCACTATGTATATTCTGGTTGTCAAAAGGGCGTGTCCACAATACCTCAGGAATGGCTAAGAGTATTAAGTTTAAACTTTCAGGGAATGTGGAAGCAGATGTTGAGTTACATCAAAAGACATTACGTGCATCCTGGTTGCCAAAAGGGTGCATTTGCAATATCTTAAAGATGGCTAAGGGTATGTGGAGCCAGACAATCAAAAAATCGTATCTGCAATATCTCAGGAATGGCTGATGATATTAATTTGAAACTTTCAGGGAATGTTGGGGATTGTTGGACTAATCAAAAGACACTATGCGCATCTAGATTACCACAAGGGTGTGTCTCCAATATCGCAGGAGCGGCTAAGGATATTAAGTCAGAACTTTCAGGGGATGTTGAACTATAAGATCAAAACACACTATGTGCATCCAGGTTGTCAAAAGGGCGTATCTACAATATCTCAGGAACGTCTAATAGCATGAAGTTTAAACTTTCAGGGAATGTGGAGGAAAATGTTGAGTTATATCAAAAGACAGTATGTGCATTCTAGATGCCAAAAGAATGTATCTTCAATATTTCATAAATGGCTAAGGGTGCTATGTTGATCCAGGATGTCAAAAAAGTGCATCTGTAACGTCTCAGCAACGGCGAAGGATATTATCTTGAAACTTTCAGGGAATGCTAGGGGATGTTGAGCTAGATCAATAGACACTAAATTGATCAAAGTTTTAAAGGACTAGCCTGCAATGTCTTAAGAGCAGCTAAGGGTATTAAGTTGAAAATTTCAGACAATACTAAACTAAATTAAAATACACAATCACGGTTGTCAGAAAGGCATATTTGCAGTACCTCATGAACTGCTTAAAGTGATAAGAGTGAAAGGGTATTGAATTAAATCAAAAGATTCTATGTGCGTTTACCTTGTCACAATTGCGTAAATATAATATCTTAAGAGTGTTTTAGTACATTACGTCAAAACTTTTAGAGAACGTTGAGGTGGGTTGAACTAAATCAAAAGATCATGTGTGCGTCCAGTTTGTCAAAATGGAATGTCTGCAATATATCAGGAAACTTTCAAGCGTATTACGTTGGAATGTTCAAGGAATTTTTAGCGGGGCGTTGAAATAAATAAAAGACGCTATGTGGTTCAGGTTGTCACAAGAGTGTGTCTGCAATAGCTCAGGGACAGTATGGATATTACATGGGTATTAAGTTGAATATTTCAGGACGAAACGCGTTTTTTTAATGACTTAGCTTTCCCAAGTGCATTTGTTTATGACAGTTTCCAGAGCCAGAGATTAGAGATGGTAGAGAGTTACAGACATAGGAAATTATATAGGTAAATGTAGCCATAAATAAAATACTTTATCTGCGACACCAAAGAAACGGTTAAGGGTATGAAGTTGAAACTTTCTGGCTGAAATGTGTCTTTTAAATGACTTATAGCTCGTAGGCTCAATTGCTTCTGCTTGGTGCTAGGCTTATTCCCCCGGAAACTAAGGGAAATTAAGACAAATAAAAAGAACAAATAAAAATGCATAATTGTACATAAACTATTATGAAAGAGGGTTGATGGGTCATTNTGCATAATTGTACATAAACTATTATGAAAGAGGGTTGATGGGTCATTGTGCACGCAAGGGGGATGGGGATCGATGCCTAAAAGAGGACATTTCAGTACCCAACTTGTCTAAATATCCATGATCCTTAAGATAAACATAGGAAAGGGTATGAGGGAGGAGGATAAGAATTAATCTTTCATCGTCCTTCATTTAGATTAAGCCTGAACAAAGGTGCTACAGGGCGATACCTACCTTCTACTTGCTGAAAAATGTTTCTGGCATTTACTTTAAAGCTTCATTCAATTAAAATAATTTGCTTCATATTTCATAAATTATACACGATGATGTGTAAGTGCGTGTTGATTATTATGAAGGAGGAGTGGTGGGTCATTTTGTAGGTGGGAGAGGGGCAAATACCTCAAAGAATGCATTTTAGTGCCAAAACATTCTAACTCTCATTGAGCCTTCAGATGAAATATAGAATTTCTTCTAGGGAGGGGGGGGGGAAAAACTGGTATCTAACTGCTCTTGATGTCCGGGAGTATTTTTGGTCTACGCCTTTATTATGAAAGTAAAGAGTAATATTAACCCCTAAAACGAGCAGAATTATTCCATATAGGAGAGGGCTGCCCACTCCTCAACTCCCTTCCTTGTGGTCGTATAAACTTTGTAAGATTGTCATTCGATCGGAAATTGAGAGTTCTAGTGCATTTTTTAAAAGTTAAAAGTGATTGGAGAGCCACCAGTCCTTGTCCTAGAACTATTTTTGATAACTAACCCCCTTGGACATCCGACCGATATTTAGAGGGACCCATTTTGCTCTGAATAGTTCAATCCTTTTTCAATCCTTTTGATGTCCAAATCCCTTTGGATATCTGATCGACATTTGGAGGAACAATTTATGCTCAGAAAAATTGAAAATATCCGAAACATTTGTGTCGAAGGATGAAATTACCACCAGGTTACTTGGGATGAGGGCCGTAAATTATGCAAACTACCAATTCTTTGCAGATATATTTCATAGTAGAAGCAAGGGGGGGGGGGATGAATGTTTGATCTTGGGAATCCGGCGGAGTGAAACTAACAGGAATTATTTTCTTGGTAAAAAAAATCAGCAATATTTTCTTCGGGAATAGAGAGGGTTTAGGGGTGCCGAAATGAGCAGCAAAACTTTTTTTCCTGATCAAATTGAAAATTACAGCCATGAGTTCTTAGGCCAAGGGGACTAATATGCAAACAATTATTCAAAGAATTGATCCCTTTGATTTTAGTCCCTCCTCTAACAAAGGAGGATAAAAAAAATGCCGAACTTTTTCGACCGGCCTGAAACTTATATGAAACTTTGGGCTAGGGCAACCCCGGTGCAGAAGGAAAATACAATAAAATTATTACTACCCCTCAAAATGCAGCTCTAAAAAGGCCAGGAAAGCACCCAAAACTTTTCCATCCACTTTCAGATGGGAGGGGTAACTTTAGAAACTCGGAAGGAGGATCATTCGACTAAAAATTGAAAGTTTTTGTGTACTTTTTAAAGACCGAAAACTACTAGTTTTTTTCCCAGCTGGCCTTCACATCCTGTTTCGACCAGGGTATATTAGCGATATTAGAATTATGTATTTCCGATATTGCAAGTTTTTATTGTATCTGCCTCGCAGATACAGTAATAGAAAGATGATGCGGATTTTTGGCGCTCCAGATATTGTAAATTGTTTTGTCAGACAAAGTAGCCGTCTTCAAGAAAACATTTATGCTACTTTGGGTGTTAGCCACCCACTTATCTGGGTAGCCACGGCGCATTGAGCGTAATATTTATTTATTGTGTTGTTGTTAAATGTATTTTTTTTTCTTTTCTTGTGTTACTCCACTTCATTTTCTGTATAGTGGGTCAGAAATAAATTATTATTAATTATTACTAGAGGGCAATCAGCCCCCTTCCGAGTTTCTTTTCCGCTATCCAGCCCTCTTCTAACCCCTATGATATCGTCTCAATTTTGGAGATATTTGTTTTGTTAAAAAACTTCAAATGTCTAATAAATTTGCCTCTGGGGCTGATATCACCTCCACAGCCCCAATGTTAGACTTCATCTTACCGTGCTATAATAACTCAACCCCTAAAAACACGAATAGATAATTAAAATAAAATAAAATGTAAAAATAAATGCAGTAAGACATTGTCACGCAGCAAATTCTGTCTTTATATTGGAACACTGGTAGAATATTCCAAAATTGTTTCTTTTTTTCATTATTTTTACTTGTCATAATTTTTCTACTGCTGCTCAATTTGGCATGTGGGGAAAACTTTGCACGTGGGGGGGCTATGGGGTGGAATTTTCCGCAGGGAGGCAAAGGGGGAAATATTCCTGGGGAAATAGGCCAAAACCCCGTGTGCTTATAGCTTTGCTATTATAACGTCTCTCTTGTTCCAAAATGTTATCTTAAATGGTAATTTTTGCAGGGCAAAGATTTCTCAGCCGGGTATTACTGGTTAATAATTTATAAGTATCTGCTAAACCAAAAGGGGAGAAAAAAAAACAGAAAAAAAAAATTAATCACCATGTCAAATAAGTCTTTTTCTTATGTTTGCTATGTTCGAAAAAAGGACAGACCAACAAGTCCTTCATCATAGACGTAACTTGGATGGACAAACAATACTCTTTTTTTTTCAATACAAAAGTATTGTTCTAATACTTTTTTTCTTCGTTATTTTGTACACAGCCAATCCCGTTTCGTAGTAAATCTTTATATTAACGAATAATAAAGCTTTAGCAATAAAAAAAAATATATGTAAATTAATTAAAAAATATCTAAAAGAGAAATTTTTCAAAGAAAAGAAAAGAGTGAATTCCTCGTAATCCCATCAATTTTCATTTTTTTTAAATTTATAATTATAGAAGAGCAACTGTTTAAAAAAAATAGTTTGTTTTCAATGCAGCACAAACTATATAAGGTTTAGTGGGCGGTAGCCCTACTCCTTTTTGTGTGAATTTCTGCTCATTTTAGCTTTCATTAATTCATTAATAGTAATGCTCATTTTTAAGATTTAGTTTTTATAGGACTTCATTTCTGCTCGTCTCAGTTTTTAATATTACTGTATAATTCTCATTGAAAAAGCTTCGTTTCTGAAAATTAGTAAAAAAAAAAAAAAATGTAAAAGAAGCAGAACATTCAAGCATCTTTTGTCGTTCTGGAAAAACCCGGTAAAAGGCGAAGGGTTGAGGAGGGGCAGCCCTCCTTAAATACGGAATAATGTCTTTCTTTTTAAGTTTTAATGTTGCTCCTTACTTTCATTTGAAAAAAGTGTTTTTAATTCAATTTCTAATCGTTTTAAATCATATCCAGGCCTAATCAAGATGTGATGCTGGGTACCGGCCCCATAAGCCCTCAATTCCCTGCTGATAAATTGTTTATATATCAATCATTTTAAATTGATTGGT
>JAQQPU010016254.1:0-10467 GCA_029168905.1 Artemia sp. Kazakhstan ARC1039
AAAAAAAAAAAAAAAAAAAAAAAAAAAAAAAAAAAAAAAAAAAAAATGTATTGAAAAAGAGAACATTAGTAAACCGTATAAAAAGTGAAAATGATTGTAAAAATCGTGAGATTCGAGAAATATCTATTGATAGAGCAGGTAAGAACTACAAAGAGAATATAAAAATAGAAAAATAGGAAGATAATAAAAAAGAGGAGAAAAAATTAAAAGAAAGAGTAAAGAGCAAGTGGAAACTCACAGGGCGTTTGGATTCAAGGAATTCGTGATTTCGAAAACCAAAGAATTTCTTTGGCGGCAGACGAACGTCATGCAAAATTCCATGAAACTTAGTCAGCTGATCCTCAAGGTTATAGAACTCGGAATATTCCCGTTCTACGGTCCAGCGAAAGTTGTTTAGAGTATCTTAAAAAAAGAAGTAATAAAATTAAAGAACTAAAAACTATCTTTGAAAATAAGAAAGGGTAGTCAATCCTGAAGAACAATTTGCAAAAAGAAGATAATGAAGAAATTGAAAAAGTATCTAAAAAATATTCACTTTTTAAATTAATACACAAGCTAGTTCATACACTCAATCTAAACCCTATGCTTTCTAAAAGCCAGAATATAATTTGTACTTTACTGAAAAAAAAATCTTTTAATGTTTTCACTTTATAACTTTAAGAAATCAAAAATTAATTAATATTTTAAGTAATAAATACCAGCATATGTATATTATACAGACAGTGCACATTTTTTTCAGTAAATTCATTTGAAGTTTTTTCAGTAAAGTACAAATTATATTCTGTCTTTTAGAAAGCATAGGGTTTAGAACCCTACTCAGATTATTTTCTGCTCGATTTGAGTTTGACTTATTTTAATTTCTGTTTGTTTTGGGTTTCATTTATTTATTTATACTGATTTGTGGTAGTTGTATGCTTAGTAAATTATTTGATTCTATTTTTGTTCATTTTTGGTTTAACTTGTTTTACTTGGGTAAAACAAGTTAAGGTTCTTTACTTGTTTTTTTTTTTTTAAACTTATTTTGTGCAAAAGGTTTTTTTGATTAATCTAACTAAATGACGAAACTGAGCTATAGCACTCTGTCATAACTCTTGAACAGACATTCGGCAGATAATTGTCCTGATTTTACATGCTCTTTCTAGTACAGATGAGTAATTTATTTTCTACTGATATCCTGCGCGGTTTATGTTGTGCTTCAAACTTTATCCTCACTATAAATTCTTACGTCCTAATTTAGCCTTTCACATTGCTTAAAAGAACTATATTTTACATTTTCCATAAAACTCCCTATTTCCAATACTTGTCCTTTCTATAAGAAGAAAGCAATATGACTATAATTTTTCCTTTAGAAAAAGAAAATTTTGAGGAGTTTTGTCACCTCAAATTTTTTTTATCCAATGTCCAAGTAAACTAGGAGTATTTTGGATCCGGAACCACGCTAAACTCAAAATCTCACTTATTGCACTTTTAATACAAAGAAATCTTGAAATTTTCTTATAATTTGTTCATTTTTTGCTTTTAGTCAATGATGTCTCCCTCCCCCCAAAAAAGAATCACCCCCTTCCGCTTGAAAAACTTCATAAGCTCACATCTAATCCAGCATATACTAGATTAGATAGGTTGCCCTACATCTAATCTACATAGGAGGCATGGGTTTCCTCCCTACATTAAGAGAAAATTTAGCGACTTCCTTCATTTTTATGTATAATTGCTCCAACTCAAGATGAAGACTCTAAAACAAGATATAAGCAAACAAGCAACATGTAAAGGGCACCCTAGACGGTCAATCATCTTGATCCAAATCTTCCGTCAATCAATTGATTAAAGCATGATTGACCGCATGATAAAGCATGATAAAACATATATACATGTATATGTTAATAATAAAATTATTGAACTTTAACCGTCTAGGAACCGATTAAGTCATTCAAACTTTCTATCAATCACCATCAACGCTTGACTCAAGCGTCAAACAGGTTCCTGGACGGTCAATCATGCTTTAATCAAATGATTGACGGAAGTTTTTGATCAAAATGATTAACCGTCTAGGGTGTCCTTAAGATTTTTTTTAGGTCCACAAAGGCAGCGGCAGAACCGGGACAACTTGTACAGCGAAATAGTTCGTACTGACAAGCAGCCTTTCTGATAAACGGGGAGTGATTTCTAAACTGGAGTTTTACAAACAGGAGTTTTCTAAACAGGAGTTTACAGCCCCATACTGCTGCAAATAAAGGAGAAGTTGAAACAGCAAAAAGCTGAGGTTCAAAAAGTGAATTTAACCAATGGGCTGCTGATCTTAATAAGCAGGATATAACTTCCTAGATATTACAGCTCATTACGTGATAAAAAGAGGGGACAGAAAGCTCACTTTGGTGCATAGGTAGAAATATCTTAGACATATATAGTAGATAGCTGATAGATCTTACTCAACAATAAGCACAATAATAAATCCAGACAATAACGTATAATCAAGTCATTCTATTCTCCTCGTAAGACTCTATAACCGAGAAAGCAGGAAGAAACCTTGAAGAAAGCAGCGAAGAAAGCAGGAAGACAGCTTGAAGACTAAAAACTGCTCACAGTTGCACTAACACTCTTTGCGCCACCCACTATAGGAAAACATCTTTGAAAAATACGTTCAGTAGATCTAAGAACATTCGCAACTATTTTTGTCATATAATTCCCTTTTTTCCAATACTTGGTCCTTTCTATAAAAAAATTTAAACAGTGTTACTAAAGTTTTTCTTAGCACCAAGTCCCCTAATCTTAGGAGTGAAGAAAGAGAACTTTTTTGAGGAGTGCCTGCCTGGTTGCGGCAAAGAAGAAGACGAAGCAGCTTAAAACTAAAGTTCAGAAAGTGAATTTAATCAATAAGCTGCTAATCTTAAGGAACAGGGTGTGGCTTTTTAGATATTGAAGTGCATTGCGTATGAAAAGCACTGATAGAAAGCTGACTTTGGAGCATAAATAGTAAGATGGAAAGTAGAGAGGATCATTGCTTTTAAATACTGAAAGCTGCTCACGCCAGAGTCAACATTCATCGTCAAATCCAGTGGCCTTTCAGAACTTCAGAAAGCTACTAAAAGCCTGTTTAACAATTAATGATTGGGGTAAGGCGAGTAATTTAAGTTTGTGTTTTTTTTTCTGTTTTGTTGTCTTTTTTCGGGAAGGATGATTCATATTTAATTTATAATATTTATTACATATAATATTTTAGCACCTTTCCAATCGTTGAAAGTGTGCTAATAGCGCAAAATTCATCTGCTTGTTGCAAAAAGTTCAGCTTTGGTAGAAACACGGTTTGAAATACTGAGAGTTGAGTGATGTTGAAAAGAAAGTGAATCTGTAAGCTAGAATTCGGTCCTGGCATGTCTTAATGCCCGCTTCAAGCGCAAAAATAGAAACATTTACAAAATATTAGTTTCTTAAAACAAGGGATAATTCAAAATGACATCCAACATGCAATACGAAACGCAATTTAGAGTGTCCAGCAGAGCCCACGGCTCTTAATGACACGAAGAGAATGAAGGGTTTCGAACACCTATAGAGACCTACATAACATTTTTCGGAGATGCGCAACCAAAAAAGCCATTTCCGTTTGCTACTTTAACTAGCTTGTCTCGATTGTCATATTTATTGGAAAATACATTTATTGGAATACAAAATAAGGCAATAATTATCACATAATATAGTACTTCGCTGAGATATCAGATCACATATTGAACAACTGAGATTCTAAGTTAGGCTTAAGCCTCAAAAGGGACGTCAAAATACATAATATAAAAATTAATTACACTTGGCAGGACCCGTGGTAAGAACATAACTCGGTGCAATCAAGTGAGCTGCTCTTGCTGTTGTAGAGCCAAGAGCATTGCTTTTTGCAACTGCATCATATAAGCTCTCGACAACGACAGAAGCATGAGACAGGGTTGACCATCGAGGAGTCCAAAGCCCATTGCGTCTTTTCCCATCCGTAATCGTTGGGGTTCCTTTCGGGAATAATGGCAAGATGAGAACTGGACCATACCTGGGCTGGAATGTAAGCACGCCGAATGTGCTGGTTTAGCGCATCCTGGGTTGGCAGAAGCCTGCCCATGGATGATTCTTTTTTTGTGAACAGATACTTCCTAAACTTGTTTACCGACTCTTTCCCACTAGATCTGTTATATACAAGTACAATAACTTTTCAATTTGTGCAAAGTCGTTTTCAGTGAGCTCTTGAAGAGGAGAAGAAAGGCAATTGAACACCAATATTATGGCACTGTGCGCTTCCCATGATTTGCAAGACTTTCCTTTGCCATGCCACAGGAATGCGGGTGCAGTGTCGCAGCCACTTAGAGCATGAAAAAAAGCAGTGACTCCGCCTTTCCTTCGCAAAGTGGAGTTGCTACGTCGTGAACAGGAATATAGCGGAAACTCTTTCCTTGGCCGTAGGCTAGTTACTATTTATCAACCCAATAAGAAAGTACTTTATGATGAGCAGAATAATTACATCTGAGTCAACCGTTCTGACGGTGATGAATTTTTATTTGCAGCGCCTTTGATGAAGGCCGTGCAGGACTATCCTGCTATTTCCCTCCTCGTGGTTGCTGGGATAAATTTCGGCCAAATAAGATGGAATAGTAGTTCTTGCACTATCACTAGAAGTAAAAAAAAACAACAAATGATTGGTAACAGTATCGCATATCTTTTTTTTGCCATTAACTAGAATGGGCTCGGCTTGTTGTTTGAACAACGAAGGAAACTAGTCCAGTTTCTTTTGGAATTGGCGTTCTTTCTTCGACCTTATTCCGATACATAGCCTTGACGTGCTTTTTTCGTGTAGAAGTTTTCAAGCTGTCGGACTTATAAACGGTAAAGACGACGTCAACTCGCTGTGTTTTACTTGCGAACTGCTTACGAAGGTATTTTCAGGTTTCTTCTGAAACATATTCACCAAGCATCTTGCTTTTTGGCTTTATAAGGTGGACTAGGACAGCACCATCAAAAACCTTGGAATCGGCGAGAGGTTTCTCGGTCACAACTTCAGAATAATAAGTTTTAAGCAGAGTTACAATACTAGACTTCGTGGCGGATCTCAGATTAATCTAATCAGAGATTGAAGGAGGCAAAAGCTGGTTCTCATGTTTCAAAAACTCTTCCAAGTCAACGCCTCTGGTGTTGCAGCCAATATACAGTTTGGCGAATAGGGCCGAATCTGACTTGGCCTTCTGAAGGGTCGATTTCAACTTCGATATCGATGATGGAATAGGAGTTAAAAATAATGGCCTCTTGTTTTGGCGTATGGGTAAATCAAGAGGCTTTGTACGTTTTACAAAACGCCCTTCCACAAAAGTTTCATACTAGGATTTGCCAACAATTTCCAGGCTGCGGTAAGTACTGATGGCACGAGAATGGGGTACTCTACCGGAGTCGATTGAAACGAGACTGTCATACACACTTTCCAAAGGATTAACCCATTTTAATAGGGTATTTACAAGGTTTTTAGTAGTTGTCTGGAACCTCTTCTGAAATGCCGATCCCATTTCGTGATGTTCCGAAGTCTGCTGTTCCATTACATTTCGGAATTCCTCAGTCATCCTTACAATTTCCGGTGCTGCAATCATGAGTCTCCTCATTGCAAGTGGATCGTGTGTTAGTCCACTTATCCCTCCAATACCCTTCACATTTTTTATGTTGAATTCATTCGCTTGGTCTAGCGGGATAGAAGAAAATGGTTTGCCTGTAGCAGAAACTACAAACCTTCCTGCTTCGAATTCCCTGTAAACAGATGGGCAGACTGACTGTAGTGTCTGTAGATCTCTGATATGTACAGACAACCATCGGGCAGAGTTTTGATGATCAAGGGCAAAAAAGAGTAGGACTAATTCGGTGATGGCTGCAACGTATAAATGATAATCAACGGCTCGAAGAGGCGTAACCAGAACAAGTAGCAGATTGATGAGCCCAATCACCAGATTCCAGAAGACAAAATTAGGATACATTGCTTCATGCTCCTTTTCCCAACTGATGAAGTCCTTCATTTCAATATCATCTGACTTGACTTGTGTGCAAAATGCTCGCAATTTTCATTCCTCGAGCGTGAAAATGGTAACTTCATAGACATACCGAAAACAGTTAACGTTACTACCCTTTTCTAGTGCGTCACATCTTTCTGCCGCGGAAATATCAGAAGTTTTGATGCTTTTTAGCGAGGCTGGTAAACTTGCGCTTTTTTAGCACTTGGGGTCTTCCTAGGGCGCTATATAGCAATCACTCGACTTCATATCGATCACCTTTGGGTTCCCCATATTTCGTACTGTATTTTCACTTTTTTCGCAGTTTCTCAAAAAGTTCCATTAGTTTCATCAGTTCCAACGATTCACGATATTGGACAGACAAACTCGAGCTGCTTCTCTTAAGAGTCGAACTTCTAGTCCTCTAAACTATATTTTTGCCAGTTTTTGTATTCCATGGAATAGGCGCTTCCTTTTTACGCTTTAAGCGCTTTTTTAGTGCTCAAGTACGCGCTTCAGAGCAATCCTTTGCTTTTTATTTAGCCACCAATGGAATCTTCATATCTTAAAACGTGCTGTCAGAAGTTTTGATGTGTCTGTAGAGAGACTGGTAAACTTATACTTTTTTAGCGCTTCGGGTGCTGGTAAAGGTGTTTTCAAGCTTCTGCTCGACGTGCTTCCCGTATCACTGGATTTCCCGTTCCTTCATCTATATCTCCACCAATTTTGGTGCTTTTTGTCAGAAGTACACGATTCTAGTGACATTTTCCGTTTAACAGCCCTACTATTTATAGTAACAGTAGAGATGTTGATATTATGCAAAGCTTATGCTTTGCATAGGACCTGCATAATGAATGCATCTTAAACAAAAGCCCCTTAGCTGTGGGAATGCAGAAACCAGACATATTTAGTGAATATTACCAATCTATAGGATTCAGAATTCAGATCAGAATCTGATGGCAACATAGATACTACTGAACAAGATGACTTTCTTGGCCTGATTGTAGGATATAGACAGGATAATCACCGAAACAAAGAAACTGGAATAATCTGACGGCAGCAGTGATAATGATACAACCTTAGAATTAAAGGGTCAAGGCCTGTACGGCAATAGTGAGATCAGATTACCCGGATTAAGAAGGTTCCCTAGTGAAGTATTGAAGCAGCACTGGTAGAAATACGGATGCAGTTTAGAATCCTAATTTACACGTCTTCCAAATTCCATTAATCTTACTAAAGCCATCTGCAAGATATGTAATCTTAGTCTATTCATCAAAAAGACATGAATATTTGATTGGGCAGTACTCCTTAAATTTATTAAGTCCAGAAAGAGCCTCTCGATGCTACTTCTTCGATCAAAATCTTCGCGACAACCAGAGAGCTCGAACTTCACAGCAATGATTGGTCCATTCTGGAAGCTACCAATATGTTTTAAACAAGCAACGGTGATAGATAGTGGACTGACCTGCAGTTGGTGGGACGGTAGTGGGATGAGCAAGGGATTTTACTTTTTTTTTTGCCCTTTATTCAGACTCTAGACAGTAGTTAATTAAAGGCCTGAAGAAATTACTATCTATTCAGGTTAAGATATATTTTTCGGTCAGTTCGAAGTTCGACACCATGCTCTTGACAGGAGTTGGCTTTTTGAAACATGCAACATAGAAAAATAGATGGAGCACCAGAGACAAATTACAGAACACAGACAGAGAACGATTACAATTTTAATTTTTGGCGAATTTTGAAGATAAAAGCAATGTTTTAATATATTTTCCGTATATATTGTAAAATACTATTACGATTTATTTTCTTCGTGGCTAAAATCAAATAATTTGATTTTGAATTTTGATTAATTTGATAACAAATAATTTTCACTAGTTTTCTGTTGTTTTTTTTTTTTGCTATAATAAGTGCGTATGACCATCATAGCTCAAAGTAGAGTTTCTCCGTTAAGGGGCTCCCTTGCTCAAAAGTCAACAATCCTTGAAATTTTCAAACAGCTCCCAGTAATGAACTATACAAACAGCAAACCTTATCAAAAAAAAAGAAAAAAAGTTGAGTAAGGAATTTTGATAGCAATGTTAGCATCAAAACGGCAAGTTTTCAAGATTATTGTAAATATGCGAAAATGTAAATATGCAACATTATAAACAATAGAATATATATAGAAAACAATGTCAACTAAAACAGAAAATTAAATAAAAAAAATATTGTTATGGAAAATAAGAAACGATTTTATAAGTTGAAACGAGCAAAAGTTGAAATGAATAAAGATATGAAAAAAAAACATAACAGAAATTAAAAGGATCAACGGAGCTAAACTTAAAATAAATATACATTACCCCTTTCTTCCAAATCTGAAAGAGTCTCACCACTATTCTGATGTTACAACTGTTAATACACGACATATACTTTAATCTATGCTTACCAAAACTCCTATATCGACAAACTTCAATGAAAACTAATGAACCCGAGGCATCACACCCCTATATCCAAAAATATAAAATTTGAATTTCTCCGGAGAAGGGCGGTAATTTGTCCTACCATGCATGGTTTCGAACCAGTTGTCACAGAAAGTTGGAAGAAGATCATTCGAACTTATATTTAAAGTTCTAGTGTCCTTTTTAAGTTTCAAAAAAATCGCAGAACAATAAAGCGCCAATTTTACCATTTTACGCAACAAAATCACAATTTTGGCTTAATGAGGGCCAACATGCTGTCAAACTGAAACTATAAATAAGCCATTCAGTTTGGGAGCATCAAAAAAATTTTTATGTAGCCTTTCGGCTTTGAAAATCATACTGCCATCCGGTGGCACCTTCTTCCTTAAACATACATCGAATGAGCCCTTTTCGAAGTTTCTACGGCAACTCCTTCGATACGAAGTGACCTGGTCTAAAACAAAGAAAGAAAGAAACAAATAAATAAAATGTTGTGCCAACATCGTTCTTTACTTAGGCAGCATGATAAAGTCCATACAAAATGAACGGTTATTTTTTTTTTTTTTTTTTTTTTTTTTTTTAGATAGATAGATTATTTTATTTTCCATATACCAGTAAAATAATTACATAACAATCTACAAATCCCCACAAAGGCTCCATGGCCTGTAGGAGGGGGATTATGAAAAAATCAAATAAACATTAAACATTTAAACGCTTAAGATTTAAACAATATAAACATAACAATAATATTTAAACGTATAAACATAAGCATTTTAACTTTTAACATGTAAAGCATTTGCTTAATAAAAAAAAAAAAAAAAAAAAGGAGAGTTCACTAAATAAGCTTTATCAAACTACAGTGAATCACAACATCTATAAAAAAAAGGAGAGTTCACTAAATAAGCTTTATCAAACTACAGTGAATCACAACATCTATATATATATAAAAAAAAAATAAAAAAAATAAAATGAAAAAAACTATTGGCAGCAGGCAAAAGTAAAGAAAATTAATCACATGAAAACAAATATTTTTTTACTAGTCTTTTGAAGGTGCCAAACGAGTGGCATTCTCGAGCCGAATCGGGAAGGGTGTTCCATGTCAAATGACACGCGACAAGAGGATTAAAATCGGATCTTATTGTTGGTGTATGGGGAATTTGGATATTTAGAGAACTACGGAGTTGATAATTTGACCGATCAGATACAAAAGAAGACGTAAATCTAAGGGACCTAGGAATATCACCATGGAGCTGAAGAAAAGCGAAAGACGCACAGGAAAGAATATAAAGTTTTTTAATATCAAGTAACGGTTTAGTTGCCGAACGATTTACATCCTGGATAAGATTTATAGCTTTATCATAAGTATTCGAAAGCGGTTTGAGAAAAGAAGGGAAAGTAGACATCCATATGACTGAACAATAGGAAACATAAGAATGAATTAAGCTATGAAATAGGATTCTTAGAATTGGCCCTGGAAAGATATGTTTTAGTTTTCTTAGAATACCGAGGTTTCTGCATACCTTCATTTTAATCAAATCAATATGGTGTTTAAAAGATAAATTTTCATCTAGGAGGATACCTAGTAAACGGACATGGCCATCCTTTGGTCTACTAATAAAGCCTTTGGATATATGAATTTCAGATAATTGAGGACAAGCCTGGGATATACGAGAAAAAACTAAAAAACTAGTTTTAGAAACATTTAAGGCAAGAGAGTTAGCATCAAACCAAATTGAAACTCTCTCAAAGAGGTCCACTAACTTTGTACGAACCTCATCCTCTGTTCTCCCAGAAGTAATAAGGGTGGTATCATCGGCAAAAGTAACAAGAGAATCCGAGGTATGCAAACTATAGTTGTGGGTAAGGGAGACTGTTGGATGACATAGACGACAGCAATAAAGAGGATTTTTATTTCTAACTGCAAAAATTAGGTCATTTATATAAATTAAAAACAGTGCCGGCCCTAAAACTGACCCTTGAGGGACTCCCTGGTCAACATTTGATGGTGAGCGAAAAGTGGATCAACAGAAATT
>JAQQPU010016255.1:0-20137 GCA_029168905.1 Artemia sp. Kazakhstan ARC1039
CGTATTTACGAAAAATGATTAAATTACCTAAAATACTGGCGGATTACAAGGTATTCAGTATGCCTGGCACTGTGACGTACGGCATAAGGAAATAAAAGAGAAGCAAGAAGTGGTGCAATTTCGTTAAAATCCTGGGGGGGGGGGGGGCAAAGTTGGAGCCCCCCAACTTTGAAATGACATTGAAAAGACAAATGAGCCATATAATACCATAAAAGCAAAGGTTTATTAAGAAAAACGGTGCTTACGCGTTATAGCGACCACACTTTGTTCTTGATCTGTAAAGAAACCGGTTTCCCTGTCCACTATGAGATAGCTTAGCCTGAGCGAGAGAAACTACTTTGCAGGTATATTTTCATTAAATATTTAATATATAGAGGTAGTTAGGTTTTTAATATAGTGCGTTCTCGGCAGCCTGCTTTCTATAATTCTCTCTTGTATTCTCCATAGTTTTGTTACTAAAGTATTATATTTCCATTACATTCTGGTACATTTCATTAGGATTAACCTAACTTCACTTCTTTGATGTGGTCGATATAACACGTAAATGCCAGGAAAACTGATCAGTTTCTGTGGATGCCTGAAATATGTAGGCCTATCTTAGTTTCGACAAGATTTTTGAAGACTCTAAATTTCAGCTGTTGGGTAAGCTGGGATCTGGGAGGACAGTTGCCCCCCTGTCCCATAGTAAATTACGCCCTTGCAAATAAGCCAGGTAGTTTCAGGGGGGGTGAGCTTTTCCTCACCAAAACATCAAGATTTTAAAGATTCTACATCCGCACCCAAAAGTTTTACATCTTTTATATCCTACGTCATTTCAGATATATATCTGTTAAACTGCCCGAGCTAAACTTTGTCAAATTAATGAACACAAAATCGACCCCAGACCTTATCCTGATAAAAACCTGCTTATTATAATAGAATTTCATATTTTTGTCCTTCTTGAACTCCATAACATAGGTTCTTATAGTATAAAAATAAACTTGCCAAACAAGTCTAGCCCCATTATGAAATGTTCGGGTGACCAGCAGAAACGCTAATGAGTGCCAAAAAGGATCTACGTACTTGGATAGGTTTTCAAACGAATATTTTAGCCACAGATACATTAAGGGTTCAAACAAGAAGACTTTTGGGAGGGACGGAACTCTGTCACGATTTATGTTTTGACACATCATCACACACAACATTTTTTTTGGTTGTTAACTCTGCACAAGTATGGGCGCGCGAGAGGGACTTCCACTTTCCCCCACTTGGGGAACATCTCTGAGCGTTATTACGCCCCGATACGTATGGCAAAATTTGCGCAACGTATGGTACACTTCCTTCCACGTATAGCAAAAAAATGACCATATATTGTCAGTTTGATAGATAAGATTTATTGCAAAAATCCTTTGGGCCATAGCAGCACAGGATACAGTCTAGAAACAAAGCTCAGGAACAAAATACAACTTTAGATAATAACGACAAAACGACAAAACGGCAAAAAAGAAATACACCAAGGTTCAACATTTTCACCAGCAAACATTAATCATAATAAAATTCAAATCCTAAAAGCCATAACAAGCTATCCCCTCAAACATGATTCCCTATATTTAATCCCTAAACGAAGAAACTTACACAACTGTTTAATAGCACATGCGTTCCTCTAAGCCATCCACTCAATTAGCCAGCATTCACTCCCAAACACTCGTCCAAAACATTCATTCCACAACTCAGACAGCTCTTTACACTAGAATGCAAAATAAAATAAATTCTCATTCACACATCCACACATTGGGCAAAAATAAGTGCCAGCCGCCAGCCTAAACTTTCCCAAAATTTCCTTCTCTCGCTTAAATCCAAACTATCCACTCTTACCAACAGCAAATTCTTCAAATCCTCTTTATTCAACCCAAATTTCAAATAAACCCCCTCCCCCAACAATCTTTGGCTTGGGGGAAAACCTCTAAGACATAGATTGGTCCTTACGAGTGGAATATTTAATCCTTAACCCTTTCATATTTAAGCACTGGAATAGTGCTTGAAAAATTCTGAAATCTTGCAAGAATAATCACTGTAAGCTTATTTTCAACGGAATTTCAACTTCAATTATTTATTTCATTCACAAACTGAAATGGAAATGGCTACCATGATCACCTCAAGATAAAAAAGATTCATTTCACTTAATATGGAAGTTCATAAAACAGTTTCTGTCTCCGTTCAGACACAACCGAACCTTACGTTTAACACAGAGAATTTGGCTAGTTGTACCCCTTGCATATTTTTCGTACCGGCAGCGTCCCGTTTCGTATGCGTCAGGTAGATGGTCAGCAGTGTCATAAAAAACCGATTCTGACGGAATGCCTGTTTCTGTAGTTTTTGTTTTTGCTTTGTAGGAGTACTGACAGAAGGTCGACCAGCACGAAGACTATTGACAACTCCTGACGCTATCAAGGATCTGCAAATATCCATCTTGAAGTACAGCAAGGAAATATGCTGTCCACCCAGGTGTTCGCACTCTAACCTATGTAGAAGCCAAGCGTTGTTGACAGCTAAATCAAGGAAATAATAGACTATCCGTATTCACCATTTCTTGTACCGTATGTCAGTGCGGTAGAGTTCCAGGAGCATATCAGAAATGTCGACACCACCAATTGACTTGTTGTACTCACGGACAACACATGGACGATCTATCTCGACATGGCTACTAGTACTTCCATCCCACCTTTGACACTGGTCGACTGGACCTATGGCACATTACAATAAGGCCACATGCACTGGCTTATTGTCGAACCACTTCACAATGGAGACTTACGTGTGCCTCTCAAGCCTATAATCATAGCTTCCAGGCCCTTTATTTTTCAATGATGCATCATTTTCCAAAATTGCATCTTTCATACGATTACTCCTTATCATCTTACATGATTCAATCCCGTGATTGGTGCGTAAGGCACGAATAAGGTCAATAGATGCAAAAAAATTGCTGAAGTACACCTTACCCATTCACTTACCCATTGATATATTCAGAACTTTATCACGGGTAGCATGGTTACTCGATTAGTTGACCGAACCAATCTGCATGCAGCGTGGAAAACAAACGCTAGGATTGCCCTAAGCCTGACCAGCATGAGATGAACCGATTCCTTGGAGTACAGATGCTCCAGTGGCAGATCCAGGGGGACACCCCTCCCCCCTAATATAGTCTAAAGTAGTGTAATTTACTTACTTAACGCAAGATTGCATTAGTTACACTTGCTCCTAACGCAAGTGTATCGGATCAACCTATTTTGCGCCCCACCCCTAAGAAATCCTGGATCTGCCCCTGAGATGCTCATGCGAATTGTAAAGATACCAGCTATGAGGATATACTGGGAGCACACTATTCGATACACTCCAATCGATAACTCCAGATTTTTAACGATTCGGCGGTTTTTTCATTTCAGTGACGATAGCTTAGCAGTGCCATCTGGTTAAGATAAACTGCACAAAATCAGACCGATGTGTGACGAGCTTAGGGAAAATAATAAAATCATGGCACCTGAGGTGAGACAAAATGTAGGCGAACAGATTATTCCAGGGTCAGCTAAGTTTCAAACAGTACTTGAAAGACAAGCCTCATTCATGGAGCGCAAAAGTGTTTACGAAAGTGGACGTGAGTGGAAGTGTCAATGACCTAGAAATCTGACGACTTACGGAGCCATCTAGGAGAGTAAAAGGTATCGCAACACGAAATGCTGAAATTGTGGTATCTGAAGGTCCTAATTTTGAAAGCGGTATCTGAACTACAAGAGACACTAGGTACATGGAAAGAACGGTTACCGTAGGTAACCTATGGTTACCTACGGCATGAAAGGGTTAAAGTTTTAATAATTTTTTTATTCATGAAAGTAGAAAAGGTGAAAACATTTAAAATGTATCTTGTTTTCCGTAAAGTGCAAATTAAGTAGTAATGCCACTCTGCTTCCTACAAGGACCCTATCCCTTTTCCATGAGATTCTACAAGGCCCTCTGACGTCACGGCATCTCTAGCGAGATTATTATGACAGCCCTATTTCCAGGCAAGATTCCCAGGTGTTTCAGTATGATTAATTGGAGTATGGTTTGGATAATGAACAAATAGCAATAATAAGGAAATTAACATTGGATTTCTACGCCATCCTAGGAAAATTAACATTGGATTTCTGTGACAGCCATACGAAAATTAACATGGGATTTTAAACGCAGCCCTGTTTCCAGCTGGCAGACTTTCCACCCCTGACAAGATTTCCAGAATTCCAGTTGTATGTATGTGATTACTCGGAGTGTGGTTGGGATAATACACAAGTAGTAATAATAGGAAATTAACATGGGATTTTAAAGGGCTCAGATCAGTGGAGCTACCAACCCATCAAGCTATTTCACCTTTGCAATGCAGTCACCGGTCCTAATAAAGAGAACACAGTTGTCAAGACTCCCACGACACACCCCTCTGGACCCCGATGACAACACATGACTTACCCACTCTTAAACGGTCAGGTGTAATATTCTTGACATATTTTTATCTAACCTTGCGTCAGGAACCATGGAGGAACCCCATCTTGTAACTTTACGACAGCTCACACCTTATTTGATGTCAAGTAGTGATTGTGCAACCATCACTGTCACGTAATACTTTTTGACATTTTATTTTTTTCGCACAAAACGTTAAAAGCATTTTTTTTCTATCTTTTAACTTAATGACGGCACACACTTTATGCAAGGTCAGTACACACTTTTATATAATGACGACGCGCATCACTGTCGCTTAATGCCTTTTTTGGCATTTTTTTTCACCCGAAACGTTCAAAACGTTTCTTTTTTTAATTCTTTAGTTCTTTATCCTCGCTAGAATAAATACATTAGATAAATACCATTGATACAGCCGCGTAAATAAATAATAATAATAAGAAAAAGCTGAATAATTTTCCAAGTCCAAAAAATTCCAAGTCAGAAAGAGAAAAGAGCTACTACAAACATTAGTTTTCTAATAGTAAAAATCACGATTAACATGTCTATAGAATTCTCATTTCGTATTTCGATAATATTAAATTTGATTTTTTTTAAATTTTATTTTTATTTCTTTATAGTATATTTCATGTCATTTTAAGACACTGGGACAGCCGCGTAGTGTCTATGTGCAACCATAGAATACCATTGACACAGCCACATAAATAAAATAATAATAATAATAAAAAAAAATTGAATAATTTTCTAAGCCCAAAAATTCCAAGTCAGAAAAAAGTGCTACTAATAACACTATTTCTCTAATAGTAAAAGTCATGACTAATTTATCTATATCGTTCTCATTTTGTATTTTGAAAATATTAAATGTGATTTTGTTTTGGTTTTATGCATGTTTCATGTCATTCTAAGACATGTAAAAAATATAGTATCACTGGGAAAACCGCGTAGTGTGTATTAGCAACCATATAGTACCACTAATAGAGGTGCATAAATAAAAATAATAATAAAAAAAAAGTTGAATAATTTTCCGAGCACAAAAAATTCCAAGTCAGAAAAAAGTGCTGCTACAAACACTATTTTTCTAATAGTAAAATATTAACTAATTAACTTATTAATTAATACTTATTAACTTATTAAAATAATAAGTTTAAAAAAAGTTACAAAAAAACTTCAAAAAAAGTATAAAAAATGGAGGGATGGAACCAAAAAAGTTGGAGGGAGGGGTATTGGGGCCATTTGAGGTTGGGACATGGATGACTAGTGGCTGCCGTATCATTGTCTATAATGTATTCTTCTTTATTAATATCGACTTTAAGTATAATACCAATCCCTCATATTTACAAATTCCAAAAGAAACAATTTGATGTTCACCCAGCGTCACAGACTATATTTAGATTTACTTCTGTTGTACGAGTACCTGTAATCTGACAATTGAATTCTAACACCTCTCTCTAAAGTAGATCAATTCCTTCTCTTGGTGTTCTGGATTGAGTCCCATTGTCTCCCAAATATGGATGTGTAAGTCGGAGTTATTAGGCCTATACTACTCATACGTTAACATGGTATTCACGTGATGGTAAGACAGCAAACCTTTTTGGTTATATTATAGTAAACCCAAAACTGGCAGGATCAATACAAGATACTAGGGTACATAGGAGTGCTTTTTTTATGTTAAAAGTAAAGATCACCATCTAGTAGTGTCTAGGGTTAGTTTAAAGCGGAAATTTCGGAAGGGTAACTACCTCCCGGGAATTTATGATTTTGGTAGACTTCAGGGAGAAAATTTGTGAGAAACTTTCCAGGAACAGTTGAATATTAAATTTGAAAGTTTAAAATTTGACAATGTGGAAGATGGTTGGAAAAATTTTAGAAAAATAATTTGTGAAGTTGCTGAAGGTGTCTTAGGGAAGAAAGCTAGGATGACAGCTGAGGATATTAGTGAAAAAGCTTTATGTTTAATAGAAAGGAAAAGGGACTTGTAAAAGAATTATCTGAGTGATAGATCACATGAAAACAAAATAAATGTAAACAAAGTGGCGAAAGCATTAAAATATGAACTAAGGAAGTGTGAAGTGGAGGCCATGGATAAAATTGTCAAGGATCTGGAAGATGCAGCTCGACGGCATAATAGTAAAATATTGTACTGGCCTTTCAATAAATTGAGAGGGAGTAGTCAATCCGGACTTGTCCCAGTTGAAGATAGGAACGGGGCCACAATTAGTGATAAGGAAAGAGTTAAAGAGAGATGAGCAGAGCATTTTGAGAATTTGCTAAACCGAGATAGAATTGCAGGAAAAGATATAGAGGAAAGTGAAAAAGTTTGTGATACCTTGGATGTGAAGGAAGATTTATTTTGCGAGGAACGAATTAGCGACGGTACTAAAAGGATTAAAAAATAATAAGGCTCCAGGTGCTGATAGTATGGTAAATGAGTTTCTTAAATATGGTGGCTCGGAAGTTAGAAATAAGTTACTGAAGATTGAGAATATGATTTCTGAAAAAGGGGAAGTACCTAACGATTTTAAGACAACCTTAATTAAGCCATTTTATAAGAAAGATGATAAGAGTGAATGTGGTAATTATCGAAGCATCAGTCTGGTCTCTTTAGGTAGCAAATTACTTAGTAATATGATACTTTTTAGACTGAGAGATGCTGTAGACAAAGTTTTAAGAAAAGAACAGTGCGGTTTTAGAAAAGGTAAAGGATGTGCCGATCAAAGGCGGATCTAGAGCAACATCTTGGGGGTAGGGCCCAATATGACAAGAACACCAATAATTGGCCAAATTGACAAGTTTAACTTAAAAGTAAATTAAAAACAGGAGAAAATAGAATTAGGGTGCGAGAAAACCTCGAAGGGTCCAGGATCCCCCGCCCCCCTTGGATCCGCCCCTGTCGGCATGCAATTTTGGCATAATAGAATCAAATAAAGAGACTGGATATTGTATAAATGTTCTTCTTTTTTCTCCTTGACTTACTTCATATCATTAAAATTTGCCTTTTCATTGTTTTTCTTGTTTCTCTGTGCTATTTAGCATTTTCTTCAGCTTCTGATATAGTGTGCTCTATTTTGTAGATTAGACAGTAAAACACTCACTGAATTTTAGTCACTGAATAAAATCATCCAAACGATATATAAGGCTTATTCAAATAATCGAATTCAAAATTCGAATTCGAATTCAAAACTAATTCAAACAATCGAATTTCACTTTTACATTTCTTGGTATCTTAAGGAATCTATTAACCCAATGCTTGATTAAAAGACCAACTGCACCACGACACACGCTGAGTTTTTGTGTTTAAGTGTGTGGGGGGGGGGGGTATCTTGGGTAATAGGAATCTTCGGTACTTTCCCATTATATGGGCCTCTAGGGTTAACCGCTGTAGAGTAGACAATGATAAAACCCGTTTTTGACGTGTTAACTGGTATAGAGTAGGCAATGATAGCGTGGTTTTCATTGCGTATACGATATTAAACTGTGATTTTTTGGGGTTTAGGGAGGGAAAGTATCCAGGTTAGGTTAGGTTACGTATTTAATATATGCTACGCTTTCCCAACCCCCCCCCCCCTAATGCGTATATATATAGCCCAAATTTGTTTCTAAGCTATTATATATTCATCCTATTTTATTTTATTTCAATAGCATTAACCAAACTTGCCTTTTTAGAAAGGCCCATATAATGGGCCTTTCTAAATCTTGGTCTAATGCTATCTTCCTATCTTAAACAATGCTCAATATTTTTCTCAGGAATTGGTATTTTTCCAATCAGAAATTCCATGTATATACTGCTAAGCATGGCCAAAAGTATGTACGAAGTATTTTTTCCAAAAATACTATTGGTAATTAGATAAAAGATAGAATTTCACGCGCACTCTAATTTCTAAAAATCTCTATTTCAAGATGATAGAAATAAATGAAAATATAAATGGTATATAGTTTGAAACAGCTTAGGGTACTTTCCCATTATATGGGCACTTACAAGGAAACCAGTCATGAAAAACCCGTTTTTGACGGGTTAATTCTATAGACGGCTTCAGAGTAATGCAATCCATAGCGTCGTTTTCATTGCCCATTCGACATTTATACTTTTGTTCTTTGGGGTTTAGGGGGAGGGAAAGGTTTTAGGGGGAGGGGACGTATTTAATATATGCAATGCTTTACCCCCCCCCCCCCAACCATAATGTGCAAATATAGAGCCTAAACTTGTTTATAAACTATTATATATTCATTTTATTTTATTTCATTAGCATTAACCAAACTTGACTTTTTAGAAGTGCCCATATAATGGGAATGTATCCAGCTTAGTTATCTAAATTAAATGTACGAACCAGATTTTATTTGTGTCATCTGGTTCTTCAAAAACTTGTGCTTTGTTTGTTTGTTTTTTCGAAAACGGCCTCTGTTGACACCACAAACTTTAATTTTAACCAGATTACGGCTTATAAAACCAATAATACTCAGGGGGAATTTAATAGTTTTTATATGTATTTTTAAAGAAGATATTGAGTTTTTTACTATATTAGAAAATGTTATGTATCTCCTTTGTTTTTTCAATGGCTACGTCAAATTTTGTCAAAACCCTTTAACTATCGTAACTTTGACAAACAGGCTGGTCTAATGTGCCATGCGGAAGTCTATTCCCAGGGGTGAATCTACAACATTTTCATTGGGGAGGGGGGGGCAAGAGGGGTCTAATTTAGGATATTCAAGGAGCAAGGGCTATATAATGATTTTTTTCTCCACATTACTGGGGGGGGGCAATTACCTCCCCCCTCCCCTGCCCCTCCCAAACGACGCCCCAGTCTATTCCTAATGGGGTTGTTTTATTACGGCTTGACTTAACTGCTTCGTTGACCGCTATAGAGAAATATAAAGATGCTAATTTTTATAGAAATGTAATAGATCTAACAGAAGGGAGCCGACTTCTACCCCCCTTCCCCACGGCTGGTTGGTCTCCAATCACTTTCGACTTATAAAAAAAGGACTCGAAGTCTCGGTTTCTGATGTAAAAAGCACCCTTCAAAGTTCATACGACGATTAAGTTGAGGAAAAGGCAATCCCCCTTTTATACAGAATACTCATTTTGGGGTTAACTGTTACTCTTTATTTTTAGAATAGCCGCCTAGAGTAAAATATTCGCAGAAATCAAGAGGGATTAAATATCACTTTCACATTTTGATTAGTCTTTTAAAGTTTTTTGTGCGCCCTCCCCTCCCCCGATGTTAAAACAACCCACGAAAAAAAAATCTTGGTTACGGCCCTGGAGATTATACATCAATTTCTACCTCCACCCTCCCCTTGTCTCTTCCTTAAAACTAATTACGTATTAAACAGTACGTGCTGTCAGTGAGGAGTGACTCAGCTCAATAGTAACCAAAACTCTAAAATATAGAATGTTGATACCAATATACACATCAAAAGAATCCTCTTATCATGCTGATTCCAAATATATAAAATTTATCAAGAATGTTTTATTAATCATAAATCATTAAATTTATTTTTACTCTTACCCGTCAAAATTTAAGAGCCTTGAGAAAATTTGCATGATTTTCGAAAAAGGGGATAAACATCCCCTAAGAGTCAAGGAATCTTGATGAAAATCTCACCATCAGATATAGCGTACCAGAGAACCCTATTGTAGAAGTTTCAAGCTCCTATATAGCAAAGTGTAGAATGTTGTATTATTTGCCAGAAGAAAAATAAAGGGATGCGTGTTTATTTTTATTTTTTTCCAGAGTTGATCGTATCCAAATAATGGTCATAGAAGATCGGTAGAGAGCGCATTTAAACGAAAAACTTCTAGTGCCCTTTTTTAGTGACTTGAGAGATTGGAGGGCAACGAACCCCCGTCGGGGGGCTATATGCTAGAAAAAATGGCCATAGGAGGGGGTCTGTCCAACGTCCATTTTTCCCCAAAGTCGTCCAAATAAAATTTGTAGATAGTCATTTTTTTCAGCATAGTTGAACTATGGCTTTACGAGTAACATGACCCCTCCTCCCACCACAGCCCGTAGGGAGAGGTCTGTAAGTTAGGAAATTTGCCCATTGCTTACGTATAGTATTTGCTATAGGGAAAAATACAGACTGTTTTGGGAGGGCAAGTTTTCTGCTTGGGGTGGGTTTCCTTGGGAAGGTAAATTACTGGGGGCTAGCTTTCAAGAGCAATTTTACACTGGAGATATTTGAAATTATTTCTATACGACGTTCTTTTTATTTGTCTTAATTTCTCTATGCCAACTCAATTTTGCATGGAGATACTTTTCCAGGGGAATTGTCCGGGGATTATTTTCAGCATGTTTGGATTTCCTGGGAAAAAATTCCACGGAAGGGGAATTTCTGGAGCGATCAGAAAAACGCTTTCAATAAAGCGCTAGTTTTCTGTAATCCTACATACATAGGAAAATATCCCCGGTTGATTTATTTACACTAGTCTTATTCATATAGCCTATGTTAGATAGGCTGTGAAGCAATAATTTTTGTTCGTTTTAAGTTTCAACTCCACTCTTTACTTCCCTCGGAAAAACGTTATTTTTTAAATTAATCTTTGCTCGTTTTTTATTAAAATTTAGTTAAAAACAATACTGTCATAACCTTTTTTAGTTATACAGAATAACTTCTGTTCCTTTTAAGTTTTGATGTTGGCCCTTAATTTCAGTTAAAAACTTATTTTTTTAATAATTTGTAATCAATTTCAATCAAGGGGAGATAAGACGCCTCGACCCTTATTAAGGAGCTGAGAGAAGCCCTAGGGAGCTTAAGGAGCTAAGGAGAAGCCCTAAAATAACTGAAGAAAAAAAAAGTTTAGAGTGGAAAAAAATCAAAACAGTGTCATTTCTTTTAATAAAAAAAATTTAAAAGGAAAGTAATAGATCTTTAATTTTTTGTTTTAAAAAATTAAAATTTAGTAGCACTTAAGAAAGTAGCTCCAGGCGAGTAGCTTCGACACAAAAGATTAATGAAGCGGACAAGTTTGTAAATTGACATGCTTGTGGAAAATTTTGCTAGCTCAAAAGAAATCTGCCTAATTTACAATTTTAAGTGGTTCTAAAACCACATGTCTACGCTTCTCCAACCACAAAGTGGCAAGGGGTTGGGGTCAGGGGCCTAGTTTCTATGGGGCAGCGGAGGAACTTCTCTTCCCATGTCTCAGTTTCCCCTTCGATCCCCGTTTGCCCCCCCCCTCTTAGCTGAAATTAGTTTATCTAAAAATGTTGTCAAAACTTAGATAAGCCTGCATAATTCAAATATCGACTGAAACAGGTCAGTTTTCTTTAGTACATCTTCACCTTTGTTATTACTATACGGCTCGTTTTTCAGTTTTCTCTGTTATTTTCACTTGACTTGGGATAATTGGCTCCAACTTTAATCCCCCCCCTCCCCCACAAGATTTTAACAAATTTAAGCCACTCGATGGAATATGGATTTAGTGATCTACTCAGAATGTCGTTGCAAACCATGAACTGGATGACCTCTATTCCCTTTTGATTCAAAATGCTTGATCAAATACCTTCCTGGGACATGCTTTATAAAATGAGTGCATCACATTTACAAAAACAGTGAAATTATCTGAAAATAATCGTATGGAAGCGATTGAAAAAAAACAAGTAGTAATCGAACGCAATACACTCTAATTTGAAGGGAAACGCTGTACTAACAGAACAATGCCTCTAATAATCTAATTTGATATATTGGTATTTGTACCTTAATTGCGTAGCTTCTTAGGGGGGCTTCGAGGGGAAAATACACGAGGCGTTCCTATAAACCTCCAGTTAATGGTTTTGGACCATAGTTATTACAATGATGATATCGTTTTGTACTTCCAAGCATTTCTACTTAAAAAGTGATATCACAAGTGTTGCTTTTAGTGCTATATCACACTTACGGATGGTAGAATTGATAAACATCAGAATAGATATGAGCAATAGCTTTCAAATGAGCCACTAAACGTCATTCTAAAAAGTTTTGTTAGCCCACTAGTCCCAGCCTTTCCAATTGAGACATTGCACCGAAAGTGCCATTTTTGTGCCATTTGGAACTTGCTGAAGGTGGAATTTATAGGAAAGATGTAGATACGAGCAATATCTTTTATATGAGCTACCTGCGACAACAATACGCTGCGATACCAATACGCTGCGACACAAGATACCTGCAATACCAATACGCTGAATAACAATACGCCCATACCGATACGCATGATATTGATACCGATATCAATACAATGTGCAGCCCTTTCCCCAGGGACTATGGAGGGTTATATCATCACCAAAACAAAAGATATTGGACCTTTAAACTATGTTGAACAAAATGACTATCTCAAAATTTTGATTGGATGACTTTTGGGGAGAGGGCCTTTTTGGTCGCTTAAAAAGGACACTAGCAAATTGAATTTCCGTTTGAATGAGCTATTACACATCTCTCTATTATGGTTTGGTCTCCCCCTAGTCCTGCTAAAAAAAAAAAAAAAAAAAAAAAATTTTCAGAAGAGAACTTAAACTTTTCTTCACTTCTTTGAGAAAACTCTGAATTAAAGTGGAACTCTTTATATTCATGGCGAATATTCGCAATCAAAGTATGACTTTTTTCTATCTTTTACGAGAAAATTAGAACAGAACTTGTAAATTTTTTCACCTCTTTGAGAAAAATGAGAACTGAAGTGGAAAATTTTTAATTTCTCTAGAAAAAATTAGGATTGATCTGTAACTTATTTTTTTGTGAAAATTCAGAAGAAAACTTAAAATTTTCTTCACTTTATTGAGAAAACTCAGAATTAAAGTGGAACTTTTTATCTTCAGAAGAGAACTTGAACTTTTATTCACTACTTTGAGAAAACTCAGAGTTAAAGTGGAACTCGCTATCTCCATGGCGAATATTCACAATCATAGTACAACTTTTTTTCTTTTTTTCTTTGAGAAAATTCAAAAGAGAACTTGAACTTTTCTTCACTTTATTGAGAAAACTCAGAATTAAAGTGGAACATTTTATCTTCAGAAGAGAACTTGAACTTTTCTTCACTTCTTTGAGAAAACTCAGAATTAAAGTGGAACTATGGCGAATATTCACAATCATTGTATAACTTTTTTCTATCTTTAATAAGAAATTTAGAACAGAACTTTATATTTTTTTTCGTCTCTTTGAGAAAAATCAGAACTGAAGTGGAATCTTTTTATTTTCTCTCGAAAAAAAGAATTGATCTGTAACTTATTTCTTTTCATTGAGAAAATTCAGAAGAGAACTTGAACTTTGTTGCACTTTGTTGAGAAAACATAGAATCAAAGTGGAACTTTTTATCTTTATGGCTAGTATTCACAATCAAAGTATAATTTTTTTCTATCTTCTATGGAAAAATTTAGAACAGAATTTTAAATTTTTTATGCCTTTGCGAAAATTAAGAATTGATCTGTAACTTATTTCTTTTCATTGAGAAAATTCAGAAGAGATTAATAAAATCACATGTATTTTAAACCTGGTTGTTCGTATTTCTGAAAACTAAAACCCCACTTTGTTAATAAAAAAATCAAATATTATCAATAAAATCAGATGTATTTTAAACATGGTTGTTCTTATTTCTGAAAATTAAAACCCAACTTTATTAGAAAATCAAATACTATTAATAAAACCAGATGTGTTTTAAACGCGGACATTCTCATTTCTGAAAACTAAAACCCAACTTTATTAAACAAAAAGTCGTAAAGTAATGTTGGGAGTGAAAAAAGATGAGTACTTCAACTGGTAAAACAGGTTTAGCAGGAATAATAAGAAAAGAACTTGTTCTGAAATAATATAATAAAGCCTTTGAAAACTATTACTTGGTGTTGGGGTATGAAAAAAGTCGTAAAGTAATGTTGGAGGTGAAAAAAGATTACCAAAACCCATGAAAATACTAATAGTATAGGGTAAAATGTTGTTATTGTAGCTAGTTTAGAAGGAGAATGCTCCATGAAGGCTACCAAAACCCTTGAAAATACTAATAGTATAGGGTAAAATGTTGCTATTGTAGCTAGTTTAGAAAGAGAATGCTCCATCAAGGCTACCGAAACCCTTGAAAATTGAGATAGTATATGGTAAAATGTTGTTATTGTAGCTAGTTTAGAAGGAGATTACTTCATCAAGGCTACCAAAAACCCTTGAAAATACTAATAATATAGGGTAAAAGGTTGTTATTGTAGCTAGTTTAGAAGGAGAATGCCTCATCAAGGCACATCAAGGCGGGTGTGCTGTCATCTATAACCAGTCTAACCTTTTTTTTGGACTGAATTTTTTGGACTTATAAAAATATTCAAATTTTTTTTACGAATCTTAAAATGACATGAAATATACTTGCGGCTGTACCAATCGTACTTTATGCTTGCTCTTACATCGGAAGCGGCTTTCTCAGTGGTAATCCATGGTAGGTTATCGAGACTCCTTAGTTTATTGCATGTATTAAATCAGTAATTTTTACCCATTGGAGGGATAAAAACCGGAATCATTTTTTTTTAAGTGAAAATGAATTATTCGTGAAAGTATGTACACATGATAAAGTCATCGTTGCCTTGAATGCTGAGAAAAAAAATATTTGAACTGTGAAACAAGTAGTAGTGGAGATCCTATTGGGAATGTATGCCTACGTTGTCATGACAGTGAGGAGTTAAATTCCTTTGGGGTACCCAAGAATTTCAATCATGCAAATGGTGGATATGTGAAAGTATTATTTCCAGAGAAGTTACTACTCAAAGAGAATGCCAACATAAAACTAATAGTTGATGAAGGGGGGCTAATTTTAGCTAATGGTTCTGGTAACATATTACCCGTTGATAGATCTTATCGTCATCTTTCCGGTGTTAGCATTCGAATGAAAGCAAAGGAAAATAGAAGACATGCATACTGCTGCACCAACATCATAAATAATATGTTATCTACGTGCCAGAACTGTTACGTCTGTAAAAATAATGCGGTGATAGACAATGAAATCACCATCAAAATAAAAAGGGCATTGGCAGACAATATCACCAATGAATATAAAGATAAATTAATGGAGAATAAAGCACAAGTGAACACTATTACTACCAATGATCATATAGTCAATGAACCAAATAATACCAAGGATAAAACGTGTATTTAACCTGTAAGTGACATCCCAGTAAAAACTGTATATGACTAAAAATGGAATAATGATTATTCTAGTGGTTATGAACTAAAAGATGCGAGTAAATCTAGTATCAAGAGAGAACATGATGATTTATTTTAAGGAACAGATTCAAAATGTCCAAAGTTGCTCAATAATATTAATAATGTATGTAATATATTTTTATGTTAATATTCTACATGTTGTTATTTCAATAAAAATATTTTATGCATGGCTTTGTTATATTTCTATTATTTTAGGATACGCTAGCACGTCAAACGCTTAGAATGTTTATTAAAAATTCGGAGATTTTTATTTTCTTTGAAAAAAAAATTAGAATGGGACTGTAAGTTTTTTCTTTTCTTTGAGAAAATTCTTTTTTTTTCTTTGAAGAAAATTAGAATTGAACTGTAACTTTTTTCCTTTCATTGAGAAATTTTCAGAAGAGAACTTAACTTCTTGACTTCTTTGAGAGCACTCTGAATTAAAGTGGAACTCTTTATCTTCATGGCGAATATTCGCAATCAAAATATAACTTTTTTCTATCTTATTCGAGAAATTTAGAACAGAAAGTTAATTTTTTTTTCATCTCTTTGAGAAAAATCAGAACTGAAGTGGAAACTTTTTATTTTCTCTAGAATAAATTAGAATTGATCTGTAACTTGTTTTTTTCTTTGTGAAAATTCAGAAGAGAACTTAAACTTTTCTTCACTTTATTGAGAAAACTCAGAATTAAAGTGGAACTTTTTATCTACAGAAGAGAACTTGAACTTTTCTTCACTTCTCTGAGAAAACTCAGAATTAAATTGGAACTCGTTATCTTCATGGCGAATATGCACAATCATAGTATAACTTTTCTTTTTTTTTCTTTCAGAAAATTCAGAATAGAACTTGAACTTTTCTTCACTTTATTGAGAAAACTCAGAATTAAAGTGGAACTTTTTATCTTCAGAAGAGAACTTGAACTTTTTTCACTTCTTTGAGAAAACTGAGAATTAAAGTGGAACTGTTTATCTTCATGGTGAATATTCGCAATCAAAGTATAACCTTTTTTTATCTTTTACGAGAAATTTAGAACAGAACTTTAAATTTTTTTCACCTCTTTGAGAAAAATCAGAACTGAAGTGGAACATTTTTATTTTCATTGAAAAAAATTAGAATTGATCTTTAGAATGAAATTAGAATGAACTTTTTTTGATAAAATTCAGAAATGAAAAGAGGAACCCTTTAATTTTTGAAAAAATTAGAATTGATCCGTAACTTTTTTCAATTTTCAGAAGAGAACTTAAAATTTTCTTTCCTTCATTGATAAAACTCAGATTTAAAGCGGAACTTTTTATCTTGATGAAGAATATTAACAATCAAAGTATGATTTTTTTCTATCTTCAACAGAAAAATTTAGAACAGGACTTTAAATTATTTTCACCTCTGAGAAAAATCAGAACTGAAGTGGAACTTTTTTATTTTCTCTAGAAAAAATTAGAATTGATCTGTAACTTATTTTTTTCTTTGAGAAAATTCAGAAGACAACTTGAACTTTTCTTCAATTTATTGAGAAAAATTAGAATTAAAGTGGAACTTTTTATCTTTAGAAGAGAACTTGAACTTTTGTTCACTTCTTTGGGAAAACTCAGAATTAAAGTGGAACTCTTTATCTTCATGGTGGATATTCACAATCATATTATAGTTTTTTTCTATCTTTATTTAGAAATTTAGAACAGAACTTTAAAAAAAAATTCACCTCTTTGAGAAAAATCAAAACTGAAGCGGAATCTCTTTATTTTCTTTGGAAAAAAATAGAATTGATCTGTAACTTATTTCTTTTCATTGAGAAAATTCAGAAGAGACCTTGAACTTTTCTTCACCTCGTTGAGAAAACATAAAATTAAAGTGGAACTTGTTATCTTCAAGGAGAATATTCACAATCAAAGTATAACTTTTTTCTATCTTCTACGGAAAAATTTAGAACAAAACTTTAAATTTTTTATGTCTTTGATAAAATTAAGAGCTGAAGTGGAACCTTTTTTTATTTTCTTTGGAAAAATTAGAATTGAACTGTAACTTTTTCCTTTTCTTTGAGAACTCTTAGAATTAAAGTGGAACTCTTTATCTTCATGGCGAATAATGGCAATCAAAGTATAACTTTTTTCTATCTTTTACGAGAAATTTAGAACAGGGCTTTAAATTATTTTTACCTCTGAGAAAAATCAGAACTGAAGTGGAAGCTTCTTTTTAGAAAATTAGAATTGAACTGTAACTTTTTTCTTTTCATTGAGCAATTTTCAGAAGAGAACTTAAAATTTTCTTCACTTCTTTGAGAAAACTCTGAATTAAAGTGGAACTCTTTATCTTCATGGCGAATATTCGCAATCAAAGTATAACTTTTGTCTATCTTATACAAGAAATTTAGAACATAATCTTAATTTTTTTCACCCCTTTGAGAAAAATCAGAACTGAAGTGGAACCTTTTTATTTTCTCTAGAAAAAATTAAAATTGATCTGTAACTTATTTTCTTCTTTGTAAAAATTCAGAAGAGAACAAAAACTTTTCTTCACTTTATTGAGAAAACTCAGAATTAAAGTGGAACTTTTTATCTACAGAAGAGAACTTGAACTTTTCTTCACTTCTTTGAGAAAACTCAGAATTAAAGTGGAAATCGTTATCTTCATGGGGAATATTCACAATCATAGTATAACTTTTTTTTCTTTGAGAAAATTCAGAAGAGGACTTGAACTTTTCTTCACTTTATTGAGAAAACTCAGAGTTAAAGTGGAACTTTTTATCTTTAGAAGAGAACTTGAACTTTTTTTTACTTCTTTGAGAAAACTCAGAATTAAAGTGGAACTCTTTTCGTTCATGGCGAATATTCACAATCATTGCATAACTTTTTTCTATCTTTATAAGAAATTTAGAACAGGACTTTAATTTTTTTTCATCTCTTTGAGAAAAATCAGAACTGAAGTGGAATGTTTTTGTTTTTTCTGCAAAAAAATAGAATTAATTTTTAACTTATTTCTTTTCATTGAGAAAATTCAGAAGAGAACTTGAACTTTTCTTCACTTCGTTGGGAAAACTTAGAATTAAAGCGGAACTTTTCATCTTCATGGCGAATATTCACAATCAAAGTACAACTTTTTTCTATCTTCTATGGAAAAATTTAGAATAGAACTTTAAATTTTTTATGTCTTTTCGAAAATTAAGAATTGATCTGTAACTGATTTTTTTTCATTGAGAAAATTCAGAAGAAATTAATAAAATCACATGTATTTTTAACGTGGTTGTTCATGCTTCTGAAAACTAAAACCCAACTTTATTAATAAAAAAAATCAAATATTATTAATAAAATCAAATGTATTTTAAACGGGGATGTTCGTATTTCTGAAAATTAAAACCCAACTTTATTAAAAAAAATCAAATATTATTAATAAAATCACATCTATTTTAAACATGGTTGTTTTCATAACTGAAAACTAAAATCCAAATTTATTAAAAAAAAAGTCAAAGTAATGTTGGGAGTAAAAAAAGATGAGTACTTTAACTTGTAAAACAGGGTTAGGAGGAATATTAAGAAAAGAACTTGTTCTGAAATCATATAATAAAGCCTTTTGAAAAGTACTGCTTGGTGTTGAGGTATACAAAAAGTCGTAAAGTAATTTTGGGGGTGAAAAAGATGAGTACTTCAACTTGTAAAACAGGTTTAGGAGGAATATTAGGAAAAGAACTTGTTCTGAAATAATATAATAAAGCCTTTGAACAGAATTGCTTGGTGTTGTGGTATGTAAAAACTCGTAAAGTAATGTTGGGAGTGAAAACAGTTTACCAAAATCCATGAAAATACTAATAGTATAGGGTAAAATGTTGTTATTGTAGCTAGTTTAGAAGCAAAATGCTCCGTCAAGGCTATCAAAAACCTTTGAAAATACTAATAATATAGGGTAAAATGTTGCTATTGTAGCTAGTTTAGAAGAAGAATGTTCCATCAAGGCTACCAACACCCTTAAAAATACTAATTGTATAGAGTAAAATGTTGTTATTGTAGCTAGTTTAGAAGGAAAATGCTCCATCCAGGCTACCAAAAACCCCTGAAAATACTGATAATATAGGGTAAAGTGTTGCTATTGTAACTAGTTTAGAAGGAGAATGCTCCATCAAGGCTACCAAAACCCTTGAAAATACTAATAATGTATGGTAAAATTTTGTTATTGTAGCTAGCTTAGAAGGATAATGCTCCATTAAGGCTACCAAAACCCTTGAAAATACCAATAGTATAGGGTAAAATGTTGTTATTGTAGCTGGTTTAGAAGGAAAATGCTCCATCAAGGCTACCAAGAACCCTTGAAAATACTAATAGTATAGGGTAAAAGGTTGCTATTCTAGCTAGTTTAGAAGGAAAATGCTCCATCAAGGCTACCAAGAACCCTTGAAAATATTAATAGTATAGGGTAAAATGTTGCTATTGTAGCTAGTTTAGAAGAAAAATGCTCCATCCAGGATATCAAAAACCCTTGAAAATACTAATAATATAGGGTAAAATGTTGCTATTGTAGCTAGTTTAGAAGGAGAATGCTCCATCA
>JAQQPU010016256.1:1742-20137 GCA_029168905.1 Artemia sp. Kazakhstan ARC1039
GGAATTCCTATACATGCAAGCAAATAACATGGGAATTCCTATACATGCAAGCAAATAACAAGGGAATTCCTATACATGCAAGCAAATAACATGGGAATTCCTATACACGCAAGCAAATAACTGAGTTATTTTTACGTCACAATTTTTCAACTTAAAATCATTCTAATTATAGCATCCCATTCCTAATACTTTAATTACCTGTTACGCTTTCTTAACCATCGGAAGTTTAACCAACGTAAATTAAGTTATAGACAATACTGGTTTTTAGAAAAACTGGAATAAAATACTTGATACAGTTTAAATTGCACGCTACCTTTGAATAGGCAATGTGATTATACCCACCTAACCAGATTGTACCTACCAAACCAGATTATACTTACCAGAAAACAAATCTCTTAAAAGAGCTGGTTTTTTGGGCTTATCACCAAAAAGGCGCTCTGAATCTCTTTGAAAAGGTGTAGAGCTTCTATAGAAGTATTACCTAGATGCGAGGGGCTACTCACACTCTTTGAAAAGGTGTATACAAGGTCCAGAATAGCACAGAAAGGAATCTCTTTGAAACGGCGTATACAAGGTCCAGAATAGCTCTTTGAAAGGAATCTCTTTGAAACGGCGTATACAAGGTCCAGAATAACATTGAAATTGCTATAGCTGTGAGCAAATAGCATGGCAATTGCTATACCTGCAAGCAAATAGCATGGTCCTATACCTGCAAGCAAATAGCATGGTCCTATACCTGTGAGCAAATAACATGGGAATTGCTATAGCTTCAAGCAAATAGCATGGGAATTCCTATACCTGCAAGCAAATAGCATGGTCCTATAGCTGCAAGCAAATAGCATGGGAATTCCTATACCTGCAAGCAAAATGGTAGGGTACTTACTACTATAATTTCGCTAAAAGTTTAATGCTAGATCTAGTGAATGAAAAAAAATCGTTATGCTAAAGCCGCCTACGAAGTAACTACTACAATGCACCTGACAAAATGCGGGAATCAAGAATAGATGGTTTAAACTTCCCAGCTACGTTATGGGGGGAAATAATTCAATTTAGATTCGCCTTGGATGTAATTTTCAAACAGTTCATGGTAACGAACTGTAAAGTTTTCAAGCTACAGTAAAATTCAAAAAAGAGAAGGATTAAGTTAAGCTTTGAGTAGCATAATGTGAACACTGTAATTGATATAGGAGACGTGTAACTCATAAAAAGAATTGAATAAAGTCTGAAGCAATTAATCAAAGTCTAAATCACTAATCACTTAATCATTTCCCCATTATAAACATATTTGTTCCAAAGAAAAAGGTTTTGTAGACAATCCATAGCAGAACAGAAAATCACTTTAGAACGCTCAAATACTTTTGGAATTAATTCAACAATGAACGGATTTTGTGCAACTATCTAACCATGCTAGTTGAATATGACTTCGATGAAGCGTTTCCTATTTACAGTTTCCTGTTACAGTAATGATTCCTGGGATAAAACTGTCCCAAAATCATTACTTCAACGAAGTTCAACCAGGACTGATGACGAAACCATACGAAAAGAGACAATTCATTGAGGTGCAAATTAAGAACATACTATCAACGCTAACCTTGCCTATTTAGCAACTTACCTAAAAGGTCTTCTTGTAACTGGTTCATCTATATTGGCTATTGTTTTTTCAATATAATTTGTTAATTCATTTTTAATTAAATTTGTGTATAGAACATTGAGTGAATACTCCCCCAAATTCCTATTTAAAGAAATATTACTGTTTTTCTTAAGTTATATTTCGATTGCCTCACGTACAACTTGTTTAATTTCCAAACCATTGCTACTGAGGGAGGTATTTTCAAAAAGTATAACGTGGCTGAGGTTTTCAAAAACATGGCTCTTTCGAATTGAATCAAAAGAATTATGAACACTGTTTGAATTTAATGCCTTAGTTATGCTGTTGCAGGCGTTTTTATACTGTTACAGGTGTTTTTCCAACCTTGAAAGGTTCTACCCACATAGCATTTACCGCAGTCACATGTTTTTTGGCAAACCCCTCTTTGGCGAGAGTAGTAATGTATTTATATATTTCACGACTAGTTGTATAAAAGGACCAAACCCACTGTATTATGGACGTATAAAGCGAGCAAATATGTTATATTATGGTCCTATATTGCGACCAAGCAATCAGACAGGTTTTTTAAAGATATTTCCTTGGTGTAATATGGTCAAAAGTGTAATAGATTTGACGCCTACAAGCCTGAGGCATTGGCATGTGTGCAGTTGCACCGGTACTTGCCTTACCACGGGCAGTCATCTATTGATACAGACGGAACAAGACTTGTCAGACATGTTTTTCTAGGTTCAATAACCAAAACTAAGCAGCTTTATATAGAGTATTCAAAGTTTTAATAGTCTTTTTGTGAAAATACTGGTTTCACCCGGAGGCAATATAATCATGTTTTTTCGTACTTGTCAAACAGGTTAATAATCTGTGGCTTATAGGCATCAGGGTTTTCGTCAGTTTCGTTTACATTATTAGCGGTATTATAGCTAACTCAATTGGTGAAAAGGTATTCTATTTGCGTAACTCTGCTCTGAACATGCTTAATTAGTGATTGAATAATAGGGGTGAAACAGAGCTTGATAACATTTTTAATTGGATTGCATGAAGGTGGTAAAAAGGGTTAAACTGCTTATGAGTTAAGGTGACTAACTCAATTTGCGAAAAAAGATATCCCATTAGAATAACTCTGCTATGAATGATCTCAATTGGTGATTGAATAATATGGGTGAAACAAAGCTCGATAACATTTTTAATTGGATTGTATGAAGATGGTAAAAAAGGGTTAAAGTGCTTACCAATTAAGGTAATCCCGAAGGGGTTGCTAACTCATAGGCAATTTATTATAAATTTGCAATAACATCGTTGGCATCAATCTACGGAAACGATTAACGATGACAAGATGACCTTGTGACTTGACCTAGCTTTACTTCCCGGATGTGTTTTTTATAGTACACAAGTATCATTTGAACAGTGTTGTCAATATAAAGTATGCTCTAACATTGTAGTATACTAAAAAGTTGATACTAATAGTGATGTAGATGCCAAGAAAAGAGTTTTAATAAAGAAATTCAGAACAATCTTTAGAAATCCTTAGAAATCAACTAGTGAGATGATTATAGGTTTGAAGCATAAAAGACCGCAACCATCAATGACCCTAACCACCAAGGACCTCAAGCTCCAAAGATCTCCTATCCCGAACCTCCAAGGGGCCCCTCCCTCCAACTTTTTTGGGACTCCAATCCCCAATTTGTTTCATACTTTTTTTGAAGTTTTTTTTAGCTTTTTTAATTATTTTTCGAACATGATATATTTTTTCAACTTTTTTTTCATGTCTTCGAATGAGATAAAACACTTAAAACATAAGAAATTCACATTTAATATTTTCCAAATTCAAAATGAGAATGATATAGATATTTTAGTCGTGACTTTTACTATTAGAAAAATAATGTTTGTAGTAGCAAATTTTTTTTGGATTGAATTATTTTGGACTTCTAAATTATTCAAATTTTTTTTACGTATCTTAGAATGAAATAAAACATATATTAATACTATTTGATTTTTTAATAAAGTTGGGTTATAGTTTTCGGAAATAAAAACATCAACGTTTAAAATACACCTGATTTTATTAATAATATTTGATGTTTAATAAAGTTGGGTTTTAGTTTTCGGAAATAAGAACATCCAAGTTTAAAGTAAATCTGATTTTATTAATAATATTTGATTATTGAATAAAGTTGGGTATTAGTTTTCAGAAATAAGAAAATCATCGTTTAAAATACATCTGATTTTTAAAATAATTTTTGATTTTATAATAAAGTTGGGTTTTAGTTTTCAGAAAGAAGAACATCTACGTTTAAATACATCTGATTTTATCAATAATATTTGTTTTTTTAAAATAAAGTTGGGGTTTAGTTTTCAGAAATAAGAACATCCACGTTTAAAATACATTTGATTATATTCATATCCTTTGATTTTTCAACAAAGTTAGGTTTTAGTTCTCGGAAGTAAGAGCATCCACGTTTAAAATACATCTGATTTTATTAATAATATTTGATTTTTTAATAAATTTGGGTTTTATTTTTCAGAAATAAGAAAATCCACGTTTAAAATACATTTGATTGTAATAATAATATTTGATTTTCTGTGATTTTATTAATAATATTTGATTTTCTGTGATTTTATTAATTATATTTGATTTTTGGATAAAGTTGGGTTTTAATTTTCAAAAAAAGAACATCCATGTTTAAAATACATATGATTTTATTACTAATATTTGATTTTATAATAAAGTTGGGATTTTCTCTTTCAGAAATAAGAACATCCACGCTTAAAATACATCTGAATTTATTAATAATATTCGATTTTTTTTAATAAAGTTGGGTTTTAGTTTAAAAAAATAGGAATATCCACGTTTTAAATACATCTGATTTTATTATTAATATTTGATTTATCTTAATAGAGTTGGGTTTTTAGTTTTCAGAAGTAAGAACATCCATGTTTAAAATAAATCTGATTTTATTAACAATATTCGATTTTTAATAAAGTTGGGTTTATTTTTCAGAAAAATTAACATCCACATTTAAAATACATCTGATTGTTTTAATAATATTTGATTTTCTGTGATTTTATTATTAATATTTAATTGTTGAATGAAGTTGGGATATAGTTTTCAGAAATAAGACCATATGCGTTTAAAATACATGTTTTTTTATAAATAATTTTTGATTTTTTTTAATCAAGTTGGGTTTTAGTTTTCAGAAATAAGAACATCCACGTTTAAATACATCTGATTTTATCCATAATATTTGATTAAAAAAAAATAAAGTTGGAAATAAGAACATCCACGTTTAAAGCACATCTGATTTTATTAATAATATTTGATATTTTAATAAAGTTGGGTTTTATTTTTCAGAAATAGGAACATCCACGTTTAAAGCATATCTGTTTTTTAAGTAAAATTTGATTTTTTTTATTTAAGTTGGGTTTTAGTTTTCAAAAGAAACATCCACGTTTAAAATACATTTGATTATATTAATAGCATTTGATTTTTCAATAAAGTTAGATTTTAGTTCTCGGAAATAAGATCATCCACGTTTAAAATAAATCTGATTTTATTAATGATATTTGATTTTTAATAAAGTTGGGTTTTAGTTTTCAGAAATATGAACATCCACCTTTAAAGTAAATCTGATTTTATTAATAATATTTGATATTGTAATAAAGTTGGGTTTTAGTTTTCAGGAATAGGAACATCAACGTTTAAATTACATCTGTTTTTTTTAATAAAATTTGATTTTTTTCAAAAAGTTGGGTTTCAGTTTTCAAAAATAAGAACATTCACGTTTAAAATATATTTGATTTTATTAATATTACTTGATTGTTCAATAAAGTTAGGTTTTAGTTCTCAGAAATAAGAGCATTAACGTTTAAAATACATCTGATTTTATTAATAATATTTGAGTTTTTAATAAAGTTGGGTTTTAGTTTTCAGAAATACGAACATCCACGTTTAAAATACATCTTATTTTATAAATAATAATTTATTTTTTAATAAAGTTAGGTTTTAGTTTTCAGAAATAAGCACATCCACCTTTAAATGCAACTGATTTTATTAATAATATTTTTATTTTTTTTTTACTAAAGTAGGGTTTTAGTTTTCAGAAATAAGAACATCCATGTTTAAAGTAAATCTGATTTTATTAATAATATTTGATTGTATAATGAAGTTGGGTTTTAGTCCTTAGAAATAAGAACATCCACGTTTAAAATACATCTGATTTTATTAAAAATATTTGATTTGTTTTAATAAAGTCGGGTTTTAGTTTTCAGTAATAAGAACATCCAGGTTTCAAATACATCTGATTTTAATAATAATATTTGATTATAAACTCGGGATTTTAGCTCTCAGAAATAAGAACATCCACGTTTAAAATATATCTGACGGTATTAATAATATTTGATTTTCTGTATTAATAATATTTGATTTTCTCTGATTTTATTAAAATATTTGATTCTGAAATGGTTATGGTGTTTGATTCTGAAATGGTTATAGTTTTCAGAAATAAGAACACCCACGTTTAAAATACATTAGATTTTATGAATAATATTTGATTTTTTAATAAAGTGCGGTTTTAGTTTTCAGAAATAAGAACATCCACGTTTAAATACATCTTATTTTATTAGATATTTTTTTTAATAAAATATGATTTATTTTTAATAAAACTGGGTTTTAGTTTTCAAAAATAAGAACATCCAATTTTAAAATAAGTTTGATTTTATTAATATAATTTGATTTTTCCATAAAGTTAGGTTTTAGTTCTCAGAAGTAAGAGCATCAACATTTAAAATACATCTGATTTTATTAATAATATTTGATTTTTTAATACAGTTGATTTTTAGTTTTCAGAAATTTGAAAATCCACGTTTATAATACATCTTATTTTATTGATAATATATGATTTTTTATAGCTTTATTAATAATATTGGATTTTTTTAATCGTTTGGTTTTAGTTTTCAGAAAAAAGAACATCCAAGTTTAAAATGGATCGGATTTTATTAATAATATTAGATTTTAAAATAAATTTTTTTTTTGAAATAAAAACATCAATGTTTAAAATACATCTGATTTTATTAATAATATTTGGTTTTTTAATAAAGTTGATTTTAGTTTTCAGAAATAAGAACATCCCCGTTTTAAATACATCTGATTTTATTAATAGTATTTTCTTTTAATAATGTTGGATTTTAGTTTTAAGATATAAAAACATCAACGTTTAAAATACATCTGATTTTATTAGTAATATTTGATTTTTGAATAAAGTTGGGTTTTAGTTTTTTGAAATATGAACATCCACGTTTAAAATACATCCGATTTTACTGATAATATAGGATGTTTTATGGTTTTACTAAAAATATGTGATTTTTTAATAAATTTTGGTTTTAGTTTTCAGAAAAAAGAACATTCACCTTTAAAACACATCTGATTTTATTAATAATATTTGATTTTTTTGATAAAGTTGGGTTTTAGTTTTCAGAAATAAGAACATCTACGTTTTAAATGCATCTGATTTCATTAATAATATTTTTTTTAATTAAGTTGGGTTTTAGTTTTAAGAAATAAAAACATCAACGTTTAAAATACATATGATTTTATTAATACTATTTGGTTTTCTAATAGAGTTGGGTTTTAGTTTTCAGAAATAAAAATATCCACGTTTAAAACACATTTGATTTTATTAATAGTATTTGATTTTTTTTAATAAGTCTTAGTTTTCAGAAATATGAACATCCACCTTTAAAATATATTTGATTTTATTAATAACATTTTTTGGCGCCCCAATAAGTGAACCTAAATGAACCTAACTTTTCGCATGTCTCTCTCACTAGGCCCCAGTGCTTCAGTTGGTGTGCTGCCATCTATAACTATAGGTGATAAGAGGGCAGCAGATGTGGTAATGAAAATGTGTCAGTATCTTTACTTTTTTAAATGCGAATGAAGCTATTTGACTGCAGGTACTCGAGTGGTCTATTGTAACATAACCTAAATGAATCTAACTTAAAAACAGTTGACTTAATGTAACCTGATCTAGTGAGGATATGATAGCCCAATGATGGAAATGATATAATAATGTATTTTGTAAAGTATTGTGTAGAATTAGGGTATGCATAAATGTTCTTATATCTGAAAACTAAAACCTCACTTTATTAGTATTTCTTCAAACTAAGACCTAACTTTATTATAAAATCAAATGTTATTAATAAAATCAGATGTATTTTTAACGTGGATACTCATATTTCTGAAAACTAAAACACCAACTTTATTAAAAAAAATCAAATATTATTAATATAATCAGATGTATTTTAAAGGTGGATGTTCATATTTCTGAAAACTAAGACCCAACTTTATTTATAGAAATCGAATATTATCAATAAAATCAAATGTATTTTAAAGATGGATGTTCATATTTCTGAAAACTAAGAACCAATTTAATTAAAAAAATCAAATATTATTAATAAAATCAAATGTATTTTAAATGTGGATATTTTTATTTCTGAAAACTAAAACCCAACTTCATTAGAAAATCAAATATTATTAATAAAATCATATGTATTTTAAACGTTGATTTTTATATTTCTTAAAACTAAAACCCAACTTTATTAAAAAATTAAATCTTATTAATAAAATCAGATGTATTTAAAACGTGGATGTTCTTATTTCTCAAAACTAAAACCCAAATTTATTCAAAAATCAAATATTATTAACAGAATCAGATATACTTTAAACGTGGATGCTCTTACTTCCGAGAACTAAAACCTAACTTCATTGAAAAATAAAATATTATTAATAAAATCAAATGAATTTTAAACGTGGATGTTCTTATTTTTGAAAACTAAAACCAAATTTTATTAAAAAAAATCAAATTTTATTAAAAAAACAGATATGCATTAACCGCGGATGTTCTTATTTCTGAAAACTAAAACCCAACTTTGTTAAAAAATCAAATAGTATTAATAAAATCAGATGTATCTTAAACGTTGATGTTTTTATTTCCGAAAAAAAACTTTATTAGAAAATCAAATATTATTAATAATATCAGATATATTTTAAAAGTGCATGTTCTTTTTCTGAAAACTAAAACCGAAATTTATTAAAAAATCAAATATTATTAATAAAACCATAAGAAATCATGTATTATCAATAAGATAAGATGTATTTTAAAGGTGGATGTTCATATTTCTGAAAAATAAAACCCAACTTTATTAAAAAATCAAATATTATTAATAAAATCAGATGTATTTTAAATGTGGCTGCTCTAACTTCCGAGAACTAAAACCTAACTTTATTGAAAAATCAAATGATATTAATAAAATCAAATATATTTTAAACGTGGATGTTCTTATTTTTGAAAACTAAAACCCAACTTTATTAAAAAAAAATCAAACTTTATTTAAAAAAAAGATATGCTTTAAACGTGGATGTTCCTATTTCTGAAAACTAAAATCCAACTTTATTAAAATATCAAATATTATTGATAATATCAGATGTATTTAAAAGTGGATGTTCTTATTTCTGAAAAATACAACCCCACTTTATTAAAAAATCAAATATTATTAATAAAATCAGATGTATTTTAAACATGGATGTTCTTTTTTCTGAAAACTATAACCCAACTTTATTCAAAAATCAAATATTATTAACAAAACCACAGAAAATCAAACATAATTAATACAATCAGATGTATTTTAAACGTGAATGTTCTTATTTCTGAAAGCTAAAATCCCAAGTTTATAATCAAATATTATTATTAGAATCAGATGTATTTCAAACCTGGATGTTCTTATTACTGAAAACTAAAACCCGACTTTAAAAAAAAAATTAAATATTGTTAATAAAATCAGATGTGTTTTAAACGTGGATGTTCTTATTTCTGAAAACTAAAACCCGACTTCATTATAAAATCAAATATTATTAATAAATCAGATTTACTTTAAACGTGGATGTTCTTATTTCTGAAAACTAAAGCCCTACTTCATTAAAAAAATATTATTAATAAAATCAGTTGAATTTAAGGGTGGATGTTCTTATTTCTGAAAACTAAAACCTAAATTTATATAAAAAATCATATATTATTAATAAAATCAGATGTATTTTAAACGTGGATGTTCATATTTCTGAAAATATGAACAATAAAAAACTAAAACCCAACTTTATTCAAAAATCAAATATTATTAATAAAATCAGATGTATTTTAAACGTGACAGCTCTTACTTCCGAGAACTAAAACCTAAGTTTATTGAAAAATCAAATAATATTAAATAAAATCAAATGTATTTTAAACGTGAATGTTCTTGTTTTTCAAAACTAAAACTAACTTTATTAAAAAAATATCAAATTTTATTTAAAAAAAACAGATATAATTTAAACGTGGATGTTCCTATTTCGAAAACTAGAACCCAACTTTATTAAAATATCAAATATTATTAATAAAATCAGCAACCCCTTCCGACTTACCTTAACTGGTAAGCAGTTTAACCCTTTTTTAACACCTTCATACAATCCAACTAAAAATGTTACCGGGCTCTGTTTCACCCCTATTATTCAATCACCAAGTAAGATCATTCATAGCAGAGTTATGCCAATGGAATGCCGTTTTTCGCAAATTGAGTTAGTTACCTTAACTGGTAATCAGTTTAATCCTTTTTACCAGCTTCATACAATTCAATTAAAAATGTTATCGAGCTCTGTTTCACCCCTATTATACAATCACCAAGCATTTTTACAAAAAAACCCTATTATACAGCATTTTTACAAAAAAAACTAATAAACCTTTGAATACGCTATATGAAGGTCCTTAGTTTTGGTTATTGAACCTAGAAAAACATGTCTGACAAGTCTTGTAACGTCTGTATCAATAGATAACTGCCCGTGGCAAGGCAAGTATCGGTGAAACTGCACACATACCAATGCTTCAGGCTTGTAGGCGTCAAATCTATTACACTTTGACCATATTATACCAAGGAAATCTATTTAGTTTGAGGTAATGACGCTAAAAAACCATTCAGATTGCTTGGTCGCATTATAGGACCATAATATAACATATTTGCTCGCTTTATACGTCCATAATATAGAGGTTTTGGTCGTTTATACAACTAGTCATGAAATGTATAGATACATTACTACTGGCAAGTACCTGGGGCTTTATCTTTACCACAGTTTAGGAGATTCATAATTTTTTTAAATTATGAATTTTTTTTTGGGGGGGGGGATTTGTTAAATTTTATTATGGCTGGTAGGTTGGGTAGGGCAGGAAAAGGAGCTGGAGAGGTAAGGGTAGGCTGTTAAGTTAAGGGTGGGTAGGGGCTAAGGTAAGGTTGGAAGGGCAGGGTGGGGGAAGGGAGAGGGAGTTTAGTATATTGAGTGATGGAGACTGGATTTGTTATTATTATAACAAATTTTTGGAAGGTGCAGAAGGTAGATTATATCTAAAGGTTTAATACGATTTTCATATGATAAAGGATCCTTGGTTTTAAGATACTCTTTTTATCCTACGACTAACTGTATTAATAACTAAAGGGATGGGATAACCACTTTCAAAAAGTATATCTCTGATAAAATTTAATTCTGTTTTCACATAAGGCTCAGAGCAAGTGTTTAAGACACGATTCACGAGAGAAACTATAGCTTCTCTTTTAACTTGTGGAGGAGGGGGGCGGGTAACTATTTTTATAAATAAAGATATCTATTGTTTTTGTGGGCTTTCTGTAAAATATATAATTTAATTTATCACTCTGCGAATAATTCACACATCTAGAAACGGTATTTTATTTGCATTTTCAATTTCTAGAGTGAACTTTAAATTTCTATCATATGCATTAAGGTGGTCTAAACAACCACTAAGTTCATCTTTCCATAATTCCAGAGTGATATTACATTATATGTGTAACATCCCCAGTTGACGTGTTTCAAAAAATAAAAATCTAAAGCCCAATTTTCAAGGTGTTCTACATATACTCGCCAGTAAACTTAATAGAGGTGCATCATCTATTAAGGTGCACTCTCTGCTTTTTCTAGTTTATATAAATGATTTTCACCGCGCTTTGGCAATCCCATGTCTCAGCACACATTTTGCTGATGATACGGCAGTTTCAATTTCTGAGAGGAATGACGAGGAGTTGGAGGCAAAACTTGATACTGCATTTTCTAATGTTCTTGAATGGTATTCTGCAAATTTTATTGCTTTGAATTTATCAAAAACTAATTTCATAATTTACGGCAGGAAGTCAAATATATGCCCTCGTATTACCCGAGTTACTTCTTCAAAGTATATATAATCAATATCTCGGGTGAAAGTGATAAAGTACCTTGGACTTATGATTGATGAAAGCTTATCTTTTAAAACACACATTCAAAATATACGCTTAAAGATTTCAAGATATGTTGGTTTAATGCGGAGGTTGAAGCATTATTATTTACTCTGCTTTACGAAGCATTTATTTTGCTCTGATTCAGTCTAATATTAATTATTGTTCTCTAGCATATTTATCTACATTTAAAAGCCATAGTAAACCAATACTGATTTTACAAAATAAAGCAGTAAGAATCCTCAAACTTTTTATTTCATCGCCTATTTCACTTCCAAATAAGTCTTCTACAGCATCTTTATATACTTATTTAGATATACTTCCAGTTTCTCAACAATTTACTTTTGGAGCAATTATTTTCAAATTTAATTATGACATTAAGAAATTTCCGCCATATTACCTCAATCAAAGTTTGTTCTCCCAAACACAAGAATTACATCGTTATAACTAGACCCCGAAGCCGCGCGGAAAAGTCGGCGGCGCGCCACCAAGCTTGCATCAGCGCGCTGACGCCGCCGCTGATTTTATCGGCGGCGGCGTCACTAATACGCTGCCGTTTTTTTTCTCTCTTTTTTGGTTACCGATACCGACCTCCGGGCTTCAATCGTCATCCCGGCTAATCTGTTTCTTAAAAATAAATACTGTCATCTTGGGCACGCCATGAATATCGGTTCATAGGAAGGAGAAGAAGAAATTTTTCTTGAAACAAAAATTCTACCTTCCACTTTAAAATTCTGTTCATTTTTCTTTCTGATTTTTCGGATGAAAAGAGGTAGGTAAAAGAGCATTAGGCAATTCAGGATGTTGTCATAGGCAGCGCAATCGAGCTGTCTAAGTAAAGAACAATGTTGGCACAATGTATTATTTATTTTTTTTTTGTTTTTTTTTCATACCAGGGCAATTCGTATCGAAGGAGTTGTCGTAGAAACTTCAAAAAGGGCTCATTCGATTGGAAATTGGAATAACTAGTGCCCTTTTTAATAGTCGAAAGTGATTGGAAGGCAGCTTACACCCCTTCCACGCCCACCGTTTCCCCAAACACATCCAATCAAAATTTTAAGAAAGCCATTTTGTTCAGAGTAACTGATTTCCAGAGAGAAAATATGTTTTTTGAGGAAGTTACTCCCCCACAACCCTTAGGGCAAGGGTTTTATAGTTATGCCCTGGAGGTATATAAGAACGATGTTGGCACAATGTATTATTTATTATTTTTTCCTTTAGACCAGGGCACTTCATATCGAAGAAGTTGTCGTAGAAACTTCGAAAAGGGCTCATTCAATTAGAGATTGGAGTGGCTTGTGCCCTTTTTAATAGTCGAAAATGATTGGAAGGCAACTAACACCCCTTCCACGCCCACCATTTTCCGAAACACATACAATCAAAATTTTGAGATAGCCATTTTGTTTAACGTAGTTGAAAGTTCTGGAAATTAGGTCTTAGAGGATGACAACCACCCTCACAGCCCTTAGGGTAAGGGTTGTAATTTATGCCCTGGGAGCATATACGGTGTTTATAGAAAGCGTTGTCGTAGAAACTCAAAAAGGGATCATTAGTTTGTAAATCGAAAAGCCTAGTGCCCTTTTTAATAATCGAAAGTGATTGGAAGGCTTGGCATTTTTATAGTAGAGATCGATGTGGGTATAATGTATCATTTTTTTGTTGTTGTTGTTTAGACCAGGGCACTTCGTATCGAAGGAGTTGTCGTAGGAACTTCGAAAAGGGCTCATTCGATTGAAAATAGAAAGGGCTGATGTCCTTTTTAATAGTCGAAAGTGATTGGAGGGAAACTAATGCCCTTCCCACGCCCACCCTCCCATTTGCCTTTATGTTTAAAAAGTAAATGTTGCCTTAAGATTAAATCAAAATGCACTGTGTTTATGCTAATTCCCAATAAGGCATCTCAGCAGTATCCCAAAAACGACTGAGGGTATTATGTTCAAACTTTCAGGGCTTCTTCTGCTCTTAAAATTTGACCAAATCAAAATAGCGTAAGTGTATCCAAGCTATCAAAGAAAGTAAACAAATTTTTTTGCGAATGTTATCAAGTTTTCCATTTCAGGTCACCTAGAGGAGGTATGAAACTAAATTAAACACTACTATTTGTGTCCAGATTTTTATAAGGGTCTATGTTGTTAAATTTTGCTGAAAATTGTTTTCCAGCATACAAATAGCAGGCCAAACTATAAATTCTTTAAAAAACGAAAAGATTTAAAGTATAATTTTCTTTTTTCCTGAAAAGAATATGTCAATATAAAACGAACAGATATTAATTAAAAAAACTGTTTCCAAAAAATAAGTTTTTTCAAAGAAAAGTAAAGAACTCCATTAAACCAAAAATGTGCAAAATTAAAATCAAATAATCTACCAAGCGTGAAACTACCACAAATCAGCATCGATAAATAAATGAAACCCAAAACGAACAGAAATTACAATAAACAACCGAGTCAAACTCAAAACGAGCAGAAATTAACATAAGTTGGGCTCAAAACCCCTATGCCTTCCCAAGGCCAGAACATAATTTGTACTTTACTGACAAAAATACAACTGAATATCCATTGCCAGTTTAATATACATATACTGATATTTAGTAATCAAAATGTTAATATTATTTGATTTATTAAAGTTATAAAAGTAAAAACATTTATATTTTTTCAGTAAAGTGAAAATTATATTCTGGCCTTGGGAAGGCATAGGGGTTTTGAGCCCAACTTATGTTAATTTCTGCTCGTTTTGAGTTTGACTCAGTTATTTATTGTTATTTTTGTTCGTTTTGGGTTTCATTTATTTATCGATGCTGATTTGCGGTAGTTTCCAGCTTGGCAGATTATCTAGAGCTAGCATAGAAATATATCTATAGAAATGAATTACATTTTTTTGCACAGTTAGCAGAGCACACTGAAGTTGAAGTAGCCTTAAACTTTGACTTGAAACGTTATAACTTGACCACTTCTTTCAGAAAAGAATTTCGGAGGGTTATTCCGTGTTGATGAGAAAAGAGGGTAAAGGTGCAGTTTAGTTCCTCCTGTAGTGTAGGGCGCAGGAGACCTATGGTGAAAGTGCAGGTTTGTTCTCCCTTATAAAACAACTTATTTCAGCAGATACAAAGAAGAAGCCCATTTGCGGCATTCTGTGGAACCCCAAGGTCCAATACTAGTATCAGATCCCGCGAGTGGTAGTTTACGCTCGTTAAGTTCTGGCTGTACCGGCCACATGTGCCCCAGCTAAACGGCTTTTTAGCACGACAGGACTGATAGTGACTGCAAAAAGATCAATGGCTCCAGGCAGAGTGAACAAACTCACTTTTGTTACATCAATTGTAACTGAAGTGATGTAACCGCTGATTTAAAATTGTTGTTGTTAAGCCATGGTATCTGATTTGTATACAGTGTTTTTTCAATGTTGTTATTTGTTTTGTTTTTTTTTTCACTTCCTTTTCGTATGTATTTGATGAACAGAAGATGTTTGAACTTCAAACTTTGAAAGTTGTACACACATTAGCCCAAATCATTAACAAGAAGGAAATGACTAAACACGGGATTTTATAGGAACAATGCGATGATAAACATAAACACAACATAGGTTTCCCTGGGTCTAGTGGCTAAAAATGAGAATTCTACTTGGTCTGATCGACGGTGAACATAAACACTTTCCGCACGGCCCAACAAATTCCTGTTTTGTCATATTGTTCTTGTATGTTTTTAGCCAACCATTTAAAAATCCTTACTAAAATCGAGGTTGAACGTGCTTGGTGAAGTGGAATTTTTGTTATTATTTTTATACAGAAAAATCGGCGCGCCGTGGTGCGCCATGGCACGCCGCCTGTCTAAAATCGGCGGCGCGCCGCCCAAAAAATTTCGGCGCGCCTGGCGGCGCGCCGCCACCGATACTGAATCACACATTCGCCGCCGTCATTTCGGCGTGGCGCGGCTTCGGGGACTAGTTATAACACGCGACAAAAAAAGAGTATCTACATTGACAAGTATAGTACTGAGAGATCTAAATTCGCCCCGTTCGTGTCAATAGCCCGGTGCTGGGATGCTCACAAGGATTTTATTGATAAATTTTCTTCTATCCATTTAATAAAAAGGAATCTTAAATTTCATTTAGTTCAGGATTACTTTTAATTAAGCGTCTTTTTAATATGACTAAGTTATTTGTTTGGATTGTTGTTCTAGGTGAAAGTGGGCCTCTCGGCTTTCTTTTAGTATGAATTTATATTTAATAATATTGATTTTTTTTTATATTTATATTTATATTTGGATCCTGGGCTAGCTGCTACTTTCATATTATTGTTGTATTATTGTATCTTTGCCGTCGTAATTATCTTTGTATTGTAGCGTAATTTTTTATTGTATCTTTGTCTAGGCCTAGTTTTTCGAGCTTGTCTCCCCATGGGCCTATGTCAATTATATACATGTATATGTTAATAATAAAATGATTGAACTTGAACCCATGGACATATCTTTTATTTGCTGGTAAAAAGAATTACGGAACTGAAAATACATTGAATATTTGTTGAAAAGTTTAAAAAAGTCACTTTTTTCGATAGGACACTGGAATGCAAACTTTAAATGAATATTTCGATCCTATATCCAAGGGCCGTCCTCAGAGAAACCAACAAAAATATAAAAGAAACTTACATTAAAATATTATCATTAAACCGTATTACACTTCCCTGTGTCATTCCAGATATAGTTGGTCTGATGAAAATGTAAGGCTTTATTTTCAAAAGATGCCTGATAAAAAAAAAAGTTAAACACATAAAAGAAAGCATATTACTTTAATAAGGATGGTGTATACTAACCCTCAAAAATTCCTGTGGACTTAATACAATACTGTGTGTTGGGAGATTTGCATTCTTTCGGCTGAATTTTCGAGACCTTTGGGTCAAATTTTTCACCACAGTCATAGTCTTCAAGAGAATTACACTGGTAACATTTGAGACCTTGCACTGAAATTGAGTGCATTTTATTTACAGTGCAGTGAAACATAAAGAAAGAAACTCTTAGGCTTGTAGTGCGATGAAAGTTCATATAAACGCTGAGATACATTTCAAAGAAACGAGCTTGATCTTATGAAGCAATATTATTAATGCTATCAGCAATTTTTATTTCTTACAGATCCCCCATATCCCTAGTTCAGTTTTCCAAGCAGGACGTTTTGGTTTGACATTAGTCATTTTTTTTTCGAAAAAAAAAAAAAACAAAAAAAAAATAGTTTTGGAAAAAAATCTTTTGGAGCAAAAGACCTTTAGCAGGTCCGGCCTTTTCCGGCTAAAGCTTCCGTTTTAGCCAAAAGTTGGACGTTATACAGTCAAGGTCCTGAAAACGAAAGAGTGAATCTCTTTTAAGATGATTTACCCACTTCGTAACTTTTTGGATTAGCCTACCATGAGGTCAAAACCGACAAAAAGATAAATTAAGCATTTGACAACCTTGACACATTAGGTACGACATGATCAGCATACTCGTTTCTTTGAAATACCGATTTAGCATAATAGCAAGCATATAGCAAAATTTTGGATACCATATTTTTATCAATTTTTTTTCTCTCTCGATACAATGAATAAGCAAGTCTATTTTATTTTGGCAGTTTTCAGATCCAAGTAAACATAATCGAAAAATTCTAACAAACACGCCAGGTCCAAACATCCATGCCAATAAATATATAGGCTAGTCAGTTTGTTGTATCTCTGTTTCAAGTAATCTGTAAAGCCCATTAACAGCTCTGCTCCGCCATATGAAACGAATCGTTTGAAGGGAATAGTTTTACGGAATTATTTATTTTAGTTTTACTTACAGTTTTAACCATAAAAAATACAATTTATATTTTGTAGGCTATTGTATATCATGAGAAAAGCTGCCTCAAAAGAGGTGTCTTTTTAACTAAATCTCAGAGATTTTAGGAGCGTATTAATTGGTCCGGCTTGTGAGACTGCACTCAGAATATTTCTTAACTTAATATCCCCAAAATTGAAATAACATCCAGGGCTCGTTGAATTACTGCGGCTGCAATATACCAGATCAAGGTACATTCAGTTTGACAGATACTTTTAGCTTCGGCAGTTAGTCCAACTCTGCTGTTGAACAGCAAACGAAATATGGCATTGGCATATCTCCCCCTTATTAATTTTCCGAGAACACTGCATAAAATTGTGTCTACTTCAGTGAATTTACAGTAAACGAAAACAGTATCCAATTTTTGTTGTATGCAAACAGAAACGAAAAAAAGTATGACACAAAACGTGCAAACAAACACATAAATTTACCGTCAAAGACTCCAGTCATTTTAATACAATACTGGGCGTTTGGTACACCGTAACATGGAAGCGCTTGCAGTTCACCATGATTGGCTCTTTCAGCACATCTGATATCTTCTAAACTCGAACACTGCACACAGTTCAAACCCTTTGCTGTGGATATATCATATTTACTGAGAACAACTCAATTGTTTACACACACACACACACACACACACACACACACACACACAC
>JAQQPU010016257.1:3300-20133 GCA_029168905.1 Artemia sp. Kazakhstan ARC1039
CAATAAACTCAAAAACGCCCCAAAAGAAAAAAGTTAAAAACAAGTATCGCAAATAAGTCACAAAATGAGCCCGGTCCACTATCTTTAATTAATATAAAAGAAAGCAAAAATACAGAGGAAACATGTACTGCCCTGATAAAATATTTCCTATACGATAAGGAACTACCCAATAACTTAAAAGCACTCAAAAAAGAGATAGATAATTTTTATTATGATTTGTATTAAAAAATATTAGAGTAGATAATAACCAATGAGACTAACAGAAACAAAACTTCCATAATTGCAGTTTTACCCCGAAATATAAAAATTCCCGCAATTTAAATATTTCCATTCGAGATAAGCGGACACCTAGGAATTAATAAGACTTTTCACAAAGTAAAACGATACTTTTATGTCCCATCAGCTCTAATTAAACTTAAGGAGTTCATAAATAGCTGTGATACATGCAATCTAAGAAAAAATCCCATTGTATACCCTAATCCACCCATGGGAAGGACCCCTATAGCAAGATTTCCGTTTGACATAATTTCATTTTATCTGTATGCTACTGGTGGCGGCTTGCCCACATCCAACAAAGGTCAAACTTGCATCTTGTCAGTCATTGACCATTTTTCCGGTTTCACTTTCGCTAAAGCGTTAAAAAATTAAAGTGCCTATACCACGAGTAAAGCCCTCGCTAAATTATCCCTAAATTTCGGAATACCAAATACAGTGCTAAGTAATAACAGAAGTAATTTTGTCAAAAAAGTGACTAAAGATTTAATGAGCCTTCTCCACATTAATAAATTAGTAACAACCCCATACCACCCTCAAGCCAATGTGAAAATCAAAAATAGACACAAACTATTTTCGAATATCTTAGGAATTTATACAAAAGAAAATAGAAGAGATTGGCATGAGACATTACCTTACTTAACTAACGTGATCAAGACGGCATTCTTACCAGCGGTGAAAGACAATCCTTTCTATATACTTTTCGGCCGTGATTTTTAAATTGCCTATGATGAAATTATCCAATCAAGACAATACTATAATGATTCCGAGGATTACAAGCAAGAATTTATCAATAGAATGAGAATGACTTATAGAATCCTTAAGAAAGAAATAGAAAAATCCAAAATAAAACAGGAAGGTAAAAACATGCCAAACATTAAGGGAGATTTGAATTTCAAAGTAGGATATTTTGTTTACGTTCAAAATGAAACGAAAGTAGAGGGTAAGAAATTCTCGGATCGGTACTCCGGCCCTTAAAGAATTATAACAAATATGATAATAAAATAACATTTAAGATTAGCCCAAATACGGGAAAAATCAGTCGTATAAAAAGGGCAAAATTTCCGGAAGCATGGGCCCAACAACCCAAGACGTCTGATTTTCTCAGACGACGAAAATAAACCACCCCGGTCGAGATTAGGCAAATTAAAACCCTTTAATTTCAAACAAGGATACTTTGAAAACGATAGCGAAGAAGAGGAGTTCAATGAATTTTTAACAATGACAAATATGGTTACTCCAAAAAAACAAAATCCCAACTGTCCCAAAACATAGAAAGTGATTAATCCTCTACAGAGAGTTCAGAAGAACTAGATTATACAATTTCCTCAAAATCTCAATTTTTTCCCGATAGAATCTCAACTCCACATCCCCCCAAACCATTTCCAAATGATATGATGTAACCAAAAACGCCCATAGAGCGACCTCTATTGCTCTATGATGAGCTAAATAAAGCTATTGATACCCCCAGTGACCAAAGATTGGAATACCCCAGCAAACCACAAGGAAAGACTTTGCGGGAAGCAATGGAAATAATAAATTACCCAATCAAGACGAGGCAAAGGACATCCACAGTGAATCCCGAAACCTAAGGATACTCAGAAATTGCACTATCATGACATAACGTTTTCCAAGGCCAAACCAAGGAACTGGACATCTTGGAAGGAAACTATGATACAGCAGATGCCACAACCCCCTGAAGACTTTGCCTTCAAGCAATGACGTAACCCCACAAAAACATTTGATTCATCAGAAAGTTCACAAGAGGCATTTAACTTGCCATAAGTAGGAGACCATCATAAAAAATTAACTGATAAGCCTACAACTTCAAGAGGCGAGGAAATTTTTTTAAAGCGAGGCCGATTTCACACCCAAGTTCCAAGAGTCCCCCCTTACAAATCATGACCCTGAATCATCAAGTTCATTAGAGTCTGAAAGCAAATCGAACCAGGAGAAATTCAGGGATCCGGACAAATTAAAACCAACTTCGGCGGCATCGCACGGAAAAGAGGCAAAACTAAAAGGTCAAAAGTTCCTAAGGAAATTATATAGAAAATTTGAAATAATATCATTAGCCAAACCAAAAAAGGATAAGCCGCAAACAACCAAGGATATTACCACCAAATCCGGTAGAGTAATTAAATAACCAGAAAAATTAGATACATAAATAAATCTAAGGTATAAATCTATATGTTATGTCAACCTATTATACCCTCCCATTATATTTCACAACACTTTCAGGTAAATATACTTACAAAGTAAGTATTTAATCACTCAAATAACCCGATTGGTTCATTAAATATCTCGGCCAGTTATTCAAAAAAGCGTAGTGTGAGTAAAGTTTTTAATTAAATAAATAACACAGTAAAGTGATAAATTGCTAAACTAACAATTATTAACTAATCCCTTACAGTGTGACATTAACTGTGAAAAAAAATTATTTCTTTAATTCTCATATCAAAAGAATATTAATGGCGGAACTCGAAGTTGAAACTCCGGCAATTCTCTTTGGCAGATTTATCTCACCAGGTAAAATAGAATTACATACATTTTTGACCGAGAGTGGTTCCAAAGGAAGAAAAAATAAATTCAAAAATGGACCCCCGAATGTGTCCAATATAAAAGTGTGTTATACGCTATTGGAGATATGTGCGACACAAATACGTACGACATAACGAATGAAGCTGCATTTTTTATGAGTGGAGAAGTCTTTTCAAACCTTACAGAAAACCCTCCCAAAATTTATCCTTTGGATTTGGCCGTCCAAGCAAACAACCCCCACGCCAAGAGGGCCCTACTAAACGAAGGAGCCTGAACAACAACACACTTAACTGAAAATACATGGTATCTAATAACAAGATTAGACCGCAAGGTTTTAAGCAAGATCTTATTCCACCACGAAACAAAATCTTATTTACAAAACAAAGCACTGGATTGGTTTCGTAAAAATCTATTCGATTTCATGGACATCATCATGAATCTAAAGGTACATGACGACATCAAAAACTTACCCAAAATCATCAAAGTAAAAAGGACATCAGGACATTCAGAATTCCCAGTAAGTCAGTATCAAGAAATTCACATTACCAGAAGTTAATATTCAAATTCATGCTTTACGAAGTAATTCACAAGTTAGTATCATACGTCACAGAAAGAAAGACCTAACGAAACTCGAACATTTTACTTCTGGCACATCGACTTTATTCAGATGCTAATGAATCAAAGTGTGTCCTTGTGGCAACAAGATTCACTCGACACGAATACGGTTCGATTTCTATTCCAAATATCGAGGCCGATCACCTTTGGGCACTACCATCAGGGGAACCAATAAACCGCCACTTCATTAGACTCCATGATTATAATATACTAAAGTCTATGATCTTCAATCTGTTTCAATCAAGAAGTAACTTCCCTTTCGAAATAAAGACTAACCACGTATTAACATATGAGGAAAAGAGGGACCCAAATCCAACCAAAGAAAAAGATGTGGTAACCCTCGAGTTAATATTTAGACCCCTCTCAAACGGAGATAAAGGAACTTTCATATTGGGTCTATGTCGGGAAAGAATTCGAACACATATGATCCGATTCAACAAAAGTATATCGGACGTGACATAAGTAAAGAAATTGCCCCTTCCAAGAGCCTTGTTAAAATACATAATGGTACTATCCGAATTATCCAGAAGAAGGAAACAAAATTACTTTTAAAACAAATATCAAAGACAATGACTACGTAATAGGGAAGGTTAAAGGAATAGTCCGAAAAATCCAAAAATTCGAACACCTAAAAGAAAATCTTAGTCCCATTCTAGATAATTGGCAAAAATACACACATACGCAAGCAACCACGCGCACAAAGGGTGACCACAGATACACATTAAGGATTAAAATCTCCCCTCGTGGCGCATATTTCTCCGATAACCAGTAGTCAAGGTAAAATAAAAATATGCAGTTCCCAAGTATAATAATAAATTCCCATAAAAGATTAGCTAATCAGACATAATAACTGGGTCGTCATAAATGGACTAGTTAAAAACTTTGAACAAATAAAAATAATAAAAAAAAACAGCCGTACATTCCATTATTCGTCAACCTCTATCTTAACAATGCTTGCTGATAACTAAAAGTCCCAAGGACAGGTGTACAATAATAAACAACATCTAGACATATTTGATTGAAATAATATGTATTTATATCCTTACCAACTGCGTAGGAAAACTTTGTATTTTTTTAAAAAATTTTTCACTTTGTATCACTCCCTATAAACTCAATAACCCTATATAACGAGAGTTGGGCAATGACGAATCCCATGCCATGCTTGGACTGTTGAGTCAATTCAAAAGGAGAACAAAACTAATATATAAAAAAGGTGGTTTTATGGAAATCTAAATAATTTTAAACCAGTATGGAACTTTGGAGAATCGAATTATGTTCGAGCAAAAATAACAAAATGCGAGGTGGCACTGGTGAAAAAGTAGTTCAACCTTGACCTGAAGTTGCCTTACTTTCCATTCAAAAATAAATATTAAAACTTAGTTAATATGGAGCTTTAGAGTATCGATTTATGTCGAGTAAATAAGTACCCGAGTACGAGGAAGTAGTGGAAAACAAGTAGTTTGATCTCGACCTAGGGTCACCATATATGTAACAAATTTTGAAGTAAAACAACAAGACAATAGCCAATAGAAACTACCTTTCATTTCAGAAAAATGGTCAAGGCAATTATTGATACGGAATTTATAAGTATCAGATTTTCCAAAGAAAATATGATATACTCAGCAGCAATCCTGATAGTGAACAAATCAGGAGAAGAAGTTTTTGAAAAAAAAGTGGGATTTTAAATATGACTTAAGAAAGTATAGCAAAGAATCGTATCGTTGTGGACTAAGATTGCTAAATAAACCCACTTATCGTCCCGCAAGAGGACAATTGGGAAAAAAATACAACGGGAGAAAGGGCAAGTACCTTCAATACATTCAGCATGAAATAAAAAAATTACAGAAACAATATAAAATCCGGTACTGGTTTGCTAAAGCTCCTTGTCAGACCGATTTGGCCGTAATAGACAAATGTAGAAAACAAAAAATATGTTTTAAGATTGATGGGAACCAGGACTGTCTAAAATATCAAGGTCGACACGACCCACTCCAAGAGATAAAATTTAAAAGCAATACCTATACAATGTTAGAAGCATAAAATATACTGTAAAAAGAAAAGAAATAATATTTAAAAGAATAAAAACAAATGAATCAAAATTGAGCGCAGCCCAAGACCAGTAATACAAATTATATAATGTATTCTCACCAAAAAATTTCATTTCTAAAAATAAAACGTGGTCTCATCACTTCAACCCTATTCAATTCCCAAATTTTAAATTGTAGCCCATTTGTATTTATATTATCATGTTAGTACATAAATATTATTGTGTACATACATGTTATTATGTTAGTTTTACGAGTATACTAGATGTACGTTTTAGGTATAGAAAAAAAAAGATTCAATGAATCATCAAAATGTTTCAGTTGTTTTTTGGACTGTCAATCCAATTAGGCAAGTTCTATGGCTAAATTATTCTCTGATTTTATGGACACCCATTTTACCTTATTAACCCCTATTTTAACTACATAGACAGAACAATTTTATACAATATATGTATATAAAAAAAAATATTAAAAGAAATCAAATTTAAGCTAAACTGTAAAAGAATATATTATTTCTGATTATGTGTAGAAGGACGCTATAGTTAGTAATATAATTAAAGTCAAATGACTTCAAGCAACGCAGGGTTGAAGTACTAACTAATATTTTTTTTGTTCTACACAAAATATTAAATAAAGTTGGTCATTTTTACCTACAAGTAATATTTTTAGATCATACGCCAATATTTGGAAAAGGCAAATTAATAATCATGCTAAGGTCAATATCAATGTTAAAAAAAAAACACCCCCAAGAAAAATAATTGAAATGGTTGTAGTTTTTTTCTATTCCATCTTAAAATTTATTCTAGGGTATATTCTTTAAGAATCACAAGAGAATTATTGGAAGAGAAATTTCTGCATATTTCCAGGGTGCTAGGCAAGGTAATAGAAGGCGATATGGCGGTATAGAAGGAAGAATCTTACATACCATCGGCCACCTTACTCAAATCATGTAGCTTACCAAACCTAACTGAAATAAGCCATGAATTAAGACAAGAATTATTTGAAGATAATATAAAAAAGGCTGTAGGAAATCTTGACTTGAGCGGGAGGACACTCAGTTCATTACCATGGACTGTTTTGTAATAATACTACTGAGTTCTTTATGTTTAACAAAAACCGTACATTTATAAATTATCCCTTATCATATCATATGTGTATGTTTATTAAGTATGTTTGTTTTTATCTAATGATTTTGTTTCAGTATCTATCTTGGGCCCACCAATCACTGTTCAACCTTCACTTTTTACATTGTATCTGTGATGTGGTACGTGTGGCTGGTTATTGTATATATTCCAGCCTGGTTGGTCGATAATGGTTTCCATAGACGTTGGGAAGATTTTTGGAAAAGCTTCGTCCATCCGTACTATGTAAAAGTAAACAGCAGTGTAAAAGTAAGTGTTTTCTGTCTGATAAGATATTGTTGCTTCCATCATTTGAACAGTTTTTAGAAACCACTTATTTAGGAAAATAATGTGACCACGCGTCGGGCCACACTATAATTGATGCAAGTTTCATGGAATGGCACTGAAACAAATACTAAGAAGTAGTAGTAGTAGTAAATGTACCAGTAACAGCAGTGCTAGCAGTAGTATGGACTTATTGCCTTTTGTTCAGATAATCTTCTCCTTGAAGCATTCTCTGAAATTTCTAACTTAATACCCAAATCAATTCTAAATAGAAAATGGTGGCCTGAACCAATATAGTGATAGGAATTGTTTGAATGAAATTTTAACAGGTGTTATATACGCAGGGACACACAAGGAAAGAGGGTCCAAAAGCCCATGTCTCCTCCGAGTCCTATATATGGACTTTACATGTTTTGTTGATTTGGACGAAAAAACAACGGCCCCAGGATTTTTTTTTTGAAAATAAATTTCACGATCTAAATTCCAAGAAGATATTCCATTTCTTACCTTTCTAATGCAGTGAATTACGTTCATTGGAATTTTAAACTACTTCATTTTGAATTAATCATTTGCAAGAGTTTTGATAGTTTCCCAAGATTCAGAGTTCAACGAGGCGTTCAACAGGATCTACGTCCAAGCCTACCTTTCTTCGAATATGTGTTAATGTATCCTTTTATATATTACAAAAACAATAAAATTTTTGACTGAGATAGATAATTTCGGAGACCACAATGCCTTTCCACGACGACAAAATAAAAGTTCAAAATAGGCATAAAATCCTTTTTAATAAACATTGCAAACTTTGGTACATTTTTTACTGCAAATGTTTTGAAAGATAATCGGTAAATGAGACACTAGTAAGTACCTACTTACAAACCGTTTACACATCTAGAGTGTTTCCAGGAAAACACTGATTGTAGAACCTAAATGTAAAGAACAGGGATTTAGAGGGACTGAAGCCCGGTAGTATAATGGATAGTTTTTTTTTTGAAGATGTAAAATTATCACAAAAAAAGCAAGTAGATAACACGTCTTATAGAAAGCACGTAAGTGTGAGCAATAGTTTTTATATAAGCTATTAAACAATTCTCTATAATGTTCTGTTAGCCTGCTAGTCCCACCACTTAAGAAATGGTAAAAAATACTTTCATTATTAGTGTCATATGGTACTTGCAGATAGTGGAACTTACAAAAACCACGTAGATATGAGGAATAAATTCAAATGAGCCATTAAACATTTCTCTATGATTTTTTGGTAACCCGCTAGCCCTGGTAAAATAAAGAAGAGACACATCAGCGCTACTGGGGCTAAAAAGTTATTTTTCAAGTTATTTAAGGTGGGGGACTGTAATTTCTCTACACAGATTTTCGACCGAGCTAATTCCAATAGTACACTGTTCATTTCAATCTGACACCATTTTCAAGGAGTTTCAGTTGTTGTTTTTTTCGAAATCAACATAAATTTCTTTTCGCAATTAGCTTTTAATTTTAATATGAAATGGAATAAAAGTTACCATTCCTGAATCTATGCCAGACGGCAATTTTTATAAATAGGTAGTTTTTCTCAAAACACGGTTGATCTATCTATATCTATCATAGTCGAAAAGCTGCGACGAATCCTAATCAGACAATTATCTCGCAACATACTTAATGTTTGTTTTCTTTGTTTGTTAATTTGAAGGTTGATTCTACATATTGATTAAACAGGAAATCTGAATTTTATACTTGGATATTTTCCAACAATTTCAGAAAATTAATTCTGACCATTTTATGTTTCAGGGTTTCAGTTCCTATACAGGTTGAAACCATTTTGGAATGAACTCCATTTATTTTTGATTCTATTGGTTTCTTGCATATATTCCATTACAAATTTGGAATACGACCCCGAAAACCTTCCAAGGTTATGCCGCTGTTCTGCCACCAGAACACAGCATATTGGCCATGGGGTTAACTAACATAGGTATAACCTTATGGAAAGTTTTTTTTTGCTTGGGACGTTGTGAAAGGCGAGACTCACTGGTTTGTTCTATTCCAGTTTGTCTTAGCCTTCGCCTTCAACAGCCTCTTGCCACAGGTATATAACTTTTAATTTGATTAGATGGCATAATCAATGGATCTTAAGATATGGTATAGGTAGCCCATACTGAAAAGTTCCAAAGAATTATAAAAATTATAGTTCTTATTTTAGAAGACGAGATGGGCTGGATGAACCTTATGGGAAGTATATTTATGTCTGACTCAATGAGTGTGAATAGTCACTGCATGTTGCTATGAGTACTAACTTCTAGTCAGCTTCTATTTGGGGGACAAGACTTAAAACTACCCTAATGAGACTCATCCAACTTTTTCTAGATCTGAATTGAAAGAGCATTCGAACAATATCCAAAACAATTCAACAAAGGTGAAAATAAATGATATGAAAGAATACAAAGACAAACAAATTTAGGAAATTACCAAATTATGGAAAGAAGTTGTAAGAGTAGAGCCCTCTAATAATAAGCCTTACAAAATTGTTTTAAATAAATACTAAAACCTCTGAAAAATACTACGGATTATTAGTGCGTAATGTATTATTTAGTGTATTATTTATAAAGTGCTACTACTTTTATATATATAATAAAAGAAAATATGATTCGTTATTGATTTTGTTCTTCTTCTCATTATTCTTGAACGGGCTAGTAGTATTACTAATAAGGGAAATTATTTAGTCATTAGACATCTATAGTCTACAGTTAGTTGTAGGTGAACTGTTGAAGGGAACATGTATCAATTTAAAACACCATTCAGATCGTTTCTGTGTGGGCCATCAATGTCAGGCAAAACGACACTCTTAACTAAAATAATTAAAAATTGCGATAAATATTTGTGGAAAAGCCGAAAAAAATCTACCAGTGTTACAGTATTTGGCAGGAGTCATACAATAAAATAAAAGCAATTGCTATATCGGGGTTGGTGCAGATACAATTCATACAGGGACTTGATGTTTCCAACATTATTGAACCAAACTCTTGGCTGATTATTGACGATTTAGTTGCATCTATTGAACAATGGTCCCAGGAAATGTTACAACTGTTCACTGTTCGCTCTCATCATGAACAGATTTCCGTTACTCTGCGGTGGATGGTAGCCAACGGTTTCAACGTCACAAGGATACACAGAGCCCTCCAATTTGACCGAAAACCCTATTTGAAAACGTTTATTGACACTTTTGTCGGTAAACGTTCCGAAGCGAAAACGAAGGTTGAAAAGGAAATTCTTAAACTCATTTTGAACTCAGTCTTCGGTAAAATGTGTGAGAGTGTACGTAATCGAAGTCGTTGTGACGTTGTGACTGACCCAAAAGAATGTGCTCGAATCATTGCCGATCCAAACTTCACATCATTCACCATCATAGAGTCGAATAGGGTCCTCTTAAATAGGAAAAAAAGAAATGTAATTCTAAATAAAAATATTGCAGGTGAAAGCGCAATAGCCGAAATATCAAAAAAACTCATGTTGTCATTCTTTTACGATGTGTGTAGGCACCAATGGCCGGGGGAGGGAGAAGTTCAAGTATATTAAGGGGATACCCATTCACTTTTGCTAAAAGTTAGGACCGCGAATTTATTGGAAGATTTGGAAAAAGGCGCGCACATTAGCTCTCGAATGGACTTTACCAATTGGGACCAGTCCATTTACCCGGAGCTAGTGAAGCGTCAGACCCCAAATCAGGTATTATTGTTAAAATCAGAGACGGGAAGTGACTTGATTTCCAATGGTGTGATTGCAGGTCCGAAGGTGTACTGAGTGCAAACACACAACGAGGTAATCAAAAAATTCTGCAAGGGGGTGCCTAGACACTACGTGAATAAGAATTTCAACATGAATGTATATAGAAACTGTGTGGAAAAAATAGTATAGTTCTAAGAGCGAAAGTCATGGCGATTCCCTCTTTAATATTTAAAAACCACAGAGTTTTAGTTGATAAAATAGCCATGTGTCCCGTGTCGGATAAAGTCTATGTGTGTACGGATGGTGTGACGGTGCTACCCCACGGACATTATCTAACTTCTGACCAAAGTGTATGTCGAGATTATAGACATTTCCTCGGTCGGGAAAAAATTCAATAGTAAATGGTTGGGTGGTGGGATTCTTTTTTTAATAGATGTTCTTTTTCCAGCTCAGCAGAAGTTTTTTTTCCAACTCAGGACTAGTTTTTTTTCCCCAAGTCAGCAGTTTTTTTATAGCAAAGTAGAGTCGTATGTTTTTTCTTCTTTTTGTTGTAAATAGAAAAAATGTGTTCAAATTGTTTTTTGGCCCCCGCAGGCCGGCCAGGGGGGAGAAAAATGTTGTTCTTCATGCTATTGTTGTATAAATAGTGTGTTATTGTTGTTCGTGCTGTATTTTAAGTTGTACAAATTGATGTCAATAAGTGAAAAATGTTGTTCTTCATGCTATTGTTGTACAAATAGTGTGTGATATTGCTATTCGTGCTGTATTTTAAGTTGTACAAAATGTGATGTTAATAAATGAAAAATATTGCTATTGCTAATTATGATGTATTTTAAGTTGTTTTTGTCAATAAGTGAAAAAATATGTTTTTGTTGTTCTTGTTACTGAATAACGCAGCAGGTAGATCTAAGGAAAAATTATTATTTATTCATTAGACAAGTATGGATTACAGTTAGTTGTAGACCGACTATTCTCAATAGCAGCAGTATGTATCAATTTAAAACACCATTCAGATCGCTTAGGTGTGGATCGTCAATGTCAGGTAAAACGTTTAGAATGTTTATTAAGTCAGAGATGTACGAAAAAGGAACTTTCAAAGAAATCGATACTACTAGCAGACTCCTAAAAGCATTAATTATTGACTGAGTGTCAAAATTAATAGGAAAAAAGTACTTTTGCATAGAACAAATTCAACTACACAGGTATTTCATAGCATCAAAAGGATCTTACAACATTTCACAGAATCGAAACTACTATTGTCATCTACAAACCTATAGATTTAGATGGCAGCACAGTCCCTCAGACACACGGCTATAGTGTGAAAGACATGCAAAAAAAACAATTGATATTGATGACAATACTAAACTAACTTAACCACAACATTCCACATTATTGCACAGAAATACCAAAACCATAGGTTAGGTTAGCCTACGTACGCGCGCGTACGCAGGCTAAAAATGGGATGGTCAGGTTCGAACAAACACAAAATGTAAGAGAATACCTACATAAGATTAGAATCTCGACAGAGGCACAATATGGTCAGAAAGAGATAGAACAATATGAAAAAAAGTACTTAATGCTTTCAAACAGGGACTTAACATATTTCCAAAAATATTTCCAAAAATATTGAAGACTTTGAATTAGCGGTTCAGGAGGTTGAGAGAGCTTGTGAGATTGACCGCATTGTCTTACAACATTAAAAATTATCAATTAACAACGCAGAACCAAAAACACCCAAAACCTCAAGAGAACCCTCCCCGTGGTTTTTTTCATGAGAACCATCGTCAAAACCTAACCTAACTAGAAATCAAACCCCACCAAGGCAAAGTTTGGTACGATTTTCCGAAAATAACCAATCTAGACCAACAACCTTTGACCAACCAATAAAGTGCTATGCTTGTAATCGCATCGGGCACATAGGGAAGAACTGTTTTTCAAACAGTTACCGCTCTAACTACCCCGGAACAAATAATAGTTTGTTCAGGGGAACAAACAATAGTGGGTACGGCATGAGAGGTAATAGAGGAAATACCTCACTAACAAGAGGTATATATCAAAACAATGATCAAAATTTCCAAGGCAATACGCCACAATACCGAGGGAGAAGTCATTACCCAAGAAGTAATTGCAATACTAGGGGCAACTATGCAAACAGACGAGATAAAAGTACCAATCCTAATTAGCAGAAAAAACAGAATAAGGAAAATAGAACAAATTAACGATCCACACCAAACAACTGGGCACCCCAGGGAAACGACACAAGCCTCCAAAACCCATAAGACCTAATTTTGGTGGCAGAATATTTTAAAGGTCTCCATAAGTAATAACACCATTTTTAAGTGCAGAAAATAACAAAATATTACCAATATTTAACAATCTTAGTGTTGCAAATATTTATTTTCATGCCCTAATACACGCGGGAGCCACTGTAAATGTAATGAACACATCCGTGTTTAATGCATCACCCGCAGATATCGAACAACCAATCAGCTATTCATATCCTAACCTATCAAGCGTGATAGGACATAATTTAGATGTTAAAAGATCTATATACCTAACCCTACGTAAAAAAATAGAATTTTCCCTACCAGATTCATTATCCGTAAAAATTTCCCTTATAAAGCGATAATACGTTCAATTTTTTTTTGAACAAACAACATACTATTGGACGTAACTAATTGAAAATTTATTTATCCGTCGGAAAAACGGCTTACAGTGAATAAGTATACAAAACAATTCGACAAAGGTATGATATGAAAGAATACAGAGAAACAAATTCGGGAAATTACCAAATTATGGAAAGAAATAGTAAGAATAGAGCCCTCTAATAATGAACCTAATGATATTTTTTTTAAGTTCAATAAATACGAAAACCCCTGAAAAACATTACGGATTTTTGGTGCGCAAAACCAAAATCCCTCCAAAATCAATGCAGAGTTCAAAAATCACAAATGATTGAACCAATTAATGAAAAAATTAAACTTGGATTGCTTCACCAATAGAAGATATCCCTAAAAATTTAGCGTGCGAAGAACAAATTATAAGCTATTAAAAGGGAGAAGGTTACATTTGGATAACCAACAACCTTGAAAATGATGTAATCAACTTAAAGAAAGGGAATATGTCTAGTAGAGATACTAGTTGTGTAAGAAGTAGACGTGAAAAATTGGAAGAAATCAGGGAAAACCTAGTGAATAATATAAATACACAAAAAAATGAATACCCCCCATCAAAAACTCAATTTTTGGAAAAATTTTATCTAAATCAAATCTCCAATATCCCGCTAAAGCAAATGTTATACGAATTACTTTGGGAATTTAAAGACGTTTTTTCAACATCCGAGGAAGCCATAGATCTAATTCTATCCTACGAACACGCAACACAAACTAAAGGATTACCGGTTGCAAAACAACTCTATCGTATTCCATACAAAAATAAGGAGTGGCTTACATATAAAATCCAAGGACTCGAAAGAAATGAAATAATCAGAACCAGCATTAGTCTTTATTCGGCTCCCGTGATCGTTTTACCCGAAAAGAATAATGAAATTAGATTAGTAGTAGATAACAGAGCCTTAAATAAACAAACAGTTAGCGATAAATTCCCACTTCCCAGAATAGATGAAATCTTGGACTCGATTTCATACAAAAATAAAATATTCACCTAGGTTGACTTAACTCAGGGATACCATCAAGTAAAAATAGCAGAAGGCGAAAAATACAAAACAGCTTTCTCTAATACAGAATGCGATTCTTATGAATACTTAAGAGTGCCTTTTGGACTCAAAACAAGTTCAAGTGCATTGTGCAGACCCTTGCTTCATTTACTAAGGGGCCTAAATAACATAATCCCTTTCGTGGATGACGTAATTTGCATGAATAAAAACCCCGAAGACCATTTAATTACCCTATCAAAGGTATTCGAAAAATTCCGAGAGAGAAATTTAAAATGCAGGCCAGAAAAAGTAAATTTGTTACAAAATAAAATAAAAATTTTGGGAGTAGTGGTGACCCAGGGTCAAATAGCACCAGACCCAGAAAAAACAAAATGTGTAGAGAATCTCAAGCCCCCCCCCCCCCCCCCCCGAAACTATAAAACAATTGCGAGATATTCTTGGACTTTGTGGTTACTTTCGAATATTTATACTAAACAATTGCCAGGTAGCTAAGCCCCTAACTAACCTTACTCGGGGAAATCAAGAAAAGATTACTTGGTCAAAAGAAGCTCAAGAATCCTTAGACTGTCTGAAAAAGGCACTCGTTTCAAAGCCCAGCTTGTCATTACCAGATTTCACACCAGCACAATTCGTAGTTACTGAAGATGCATCAACCCAGGGAATAGGAGCCATCCTCTCTCAAATAATTGACGGGGAAGAAAAAGCAATAGCATATGTTAGTCGTACCCTCACCCCAGGGGAAGAAAAATATTCAGCCACCCAACTTGAATTATTGTCAATAATTCATCACCTAGATAAATTCAGACATTATTTGGTGGATAAAAAATTCAAATTACGCTCCTATCATAAGAGCTTACAATATCTACAAACTTTTAAAAAACCAACAGGAATCCTCGCTCGGTGGGTACTCAAAATACAAGATTTAGATTATGAATTTGAATACCTCAAGGGAAAGCAACACTTCTGTGACTACCTAAGTAGATTCCCGGAGGATAACCCCTTAAAAATTTAAATTGAAGAAGTCGATGCAATAAAATGAAAAGGCACCTCGAAAAGTAAAAAGTTAAGAACAAGCATCGCCAATAAGTCAAAAATGAGCAAGGTCCTCTGTCCTTAACCAAAGTAAAATGAAGCCAAAGTAAAGATGAAACATGTGCTGCCTTGATTAAGTATTTCCTGTGTGATAAAGAACTACCCAATCACTTAAAAAAACTCAAAAAAGATATAGATCACTATTACTATAATCTGGATGAAAATATAACCAATGAGAATAACGGAAACAAAAATTCCATAATTCCAGTTTTACCGCAAAATCTAGAAGTCCCCGCATTTGAATATTTCCATTCAGAAATGGACGGACACCTAGGAATCAATAAGACTTTTCATAAATTAAAACAGTACTTTTATGTCCCATCAGCTCTAACTAAAATTAAGGAGTTAATAAACAGTTGTGATACATGCAATCTGAGAAAAAAATCCCCTAGTATACCCTAATCCACCTATGGGACGGACCCCAATAGCAAGATTTCCGTTTGACATAATTTCATTTGATTTGTATGGTACTAGTGGCGGCTTGCCCATATCCAAAAAAGGTCACACTTACATCTTGTCAGTCATTTACCATTGTTCCGCTTTACTTTCGCTAAAGCGTTAAAATATCATGTCTATACAGCGAGTAAAGCCCTCGCTAAAATGCTCCTAAATTTCAAAATAAAAAATACAGTCCTAAGTGATAACGTGAGTAATTTTGTCTCAAAAGTGATCAAAGATTTAATGAGCTTCCTCCACACTAACAAATTAGTAACATCCCCATACCACCCTCAAGCCAATGGGAAAAGTGAAAATAGACACAAATTATTTTCAAACATTCTAGGAATTTATACAAAAGATAATAGAAGAGATTGGCATGAGACCTTACCCTACATAACTAACGTGATCAAAACGACATTCTCACCAGTAGTGAAATACAACCCTTTCTGTATGCCTTTCGGTCGTGATTTTCGAGTTCCCAATGATTAAATTATCGAGTCAAGACAATACTATAATGATTCCGAGCATTACAAGCAAAAGTTTATCAATAGAATTAGAAAAACTTATAAAATTGTTAAGAAAGAAATAGAAAATTCTAAAATAAAACAGGAAGTTAAAAACATGCAAAACATTAAGGGAAACTTAAATTCTAAAGTAGGAGATTTTGGTTAAATGAAAAATGAGAAGAAAGCAGAGGGCAAGACACTCTCGGATCGGTACTCCGGCCCTTACAAAATTATATAGAAGTATGATAATAAAGTAACATTTAAGATCTCTAACCCAAATACGGGAAAAACCGCTAAAACTCATATCAGTCGTATAAAAAGGGCAAAATTTTCGGAAGCATGGGCCCTACAACCCAAGACGTCTGATTCCTCAGACGACGAAAATAAACCACTACGATCGAGATTAGGCGAATTAAAACCCTTTAATTTCAAACAAGGATACTTTGAAAACGATAGCGATGAAGAGGATTTCAATGAATTCTTAACAATGACAAATAATATAACCCAAAAAACAAAATTCCAACTGTCCC
>JAQQPU010016258.1:0-20131 GCA_029168905.1 Artemia sp. Kazakhstan ARC1039
AAAAGTCCTAAATTTCTAAAAACTAATGTTTAAAAGCATATCCACAATATCATTTTGCTGTGTTGTGATCAATATATCAATAAATTGTGTAAATGCATTTGGACCACGATGTAGAAGCTTCATACAATAGTCTAATGATGGAGAATCAGTTTTCATTATATCGACAAGCATTCCCCGAGAAAATATCTTCCTTTGAATAGACAACTCTAGAAAATCATCATCTAGAATCAAACGTTTTTCCATAAGAATTAGATTCCTCATGATTCGATCTTTCTCGAATCTATCCATTTTTTAGAGTCCTAACTCTCTCACAACCAACTTCAGACTAATCAGAATCTCTTTTTTGTACTCAAAATATACGCTAGTCTACTATAGAAAAAAAAAGAAAAAATACCATTGATTTAGAAACAGTTTTATTGAACATAATTACAATAATAATATTCACTGATGCATTTTGTTCTCATCAATATATTTCGATAGAACATCTAATGCTGACCGAAGTTTATTTATATGGAGAATATTTACTTTTCCAGCAAAACACAGCTGTTCCTCCTGCTTAAATTTGCTTAATGATATCACGTATCTAGCATACATAGTGTCCCATTCAAGACATAGTCTACAACCAGCAGTTATTTCCACAGCTACATTAGGTACTCGTATATCGTTGCTGCTGCTGCTGTCGGTTCCATCATTAATCTCCAATAGTGTAAATGCACCACTCATTTTTTTTTTCTCCACTAATATCCTCTCAAATAAAAACTATTCTCTTTGAATCCAATTCTCTTACTAATATGAATTGTAGTGAAAACCATTCCTTTTATTCAAATCTTAATCACCAATCAAGTTATACACGTTCCTCTTGGCAAAGAGTGTGATGACCCGTAGAATAGGACTACTAGAAGAACCTGTTTGGTACATAGGAGTCCCAGAAGTATAAGGCTATGTGAGAGGATACTCACTCTCTTTGAAAAGGTGTATACAAGGTCCAGAATAGCACAGAAAGGAATCTCCTTGAAACGGCGTATACAAGGCTCAGAAATGGAACATACTACTCTACTGATAACCCCCTCATAGCCCTCAGTGCAAGGGTTGTAAGTTATGCCTTGGGGGCATATAAAGTTTATATAGAAAGTTGTTATAGAAATTTCAAAAAGGGCTCTTTTGATTGGAAATTGAAATTAACCTTTTTAATAGTCGAAAGTGAGTGGAGAGTAATTAACCCCCCTCTTACGCCCAGCATTTCCCCAAAAACATTCAATCAAAGTTTAGAGATAGCCATTTTGTTCAACGTAGTTGAAAGTTCTGGAAATTATGTATTTAAGGATGACAAACCCCCCAGAGCCACAAGGGCAAAGGTTGTAAGTTCTGCCCTGGGGGCATATAAGGTTTTTATAGATAGAGTTGTCGTAAAACTTCAAAATGGGCTCATTCAATTCGAAATTGAGAGGGCTAGTGCCCTTTTTAATAGTCAAAAGGGATTAGAGGGTAACTAACCCCCGTCTCCAGCCCACCATTCCTCCAAACACATGCAATGAAAATTTTCAGATAGCCATTTAGTTGAACGCAGTAGAAAGTTCTGGAAATTAGGTCTTTGAGAATGACACCCCCCCCCAGCACTCAGGGCAAGGGTTGTAAGTTATACCCCGGGGGCAAATAAGATTTTTTTTGAAAGTTTTGTCGTAGAAACTTCAAAAGGGATCGTTTGATTGGAAAATCAAAGGGCTAGGGCCATTTTTAATAGTTGAAAGTGATTGGAGAGCGACTGTCACCCCTCTGACGCCCACCATTTTCCCAAACACATCCAATCAAAATTTTGAGATAGCCATGCTGTTTAACGTAGTTGAAAGTTCTGGAAATTCGGTCTTAGAGGATGACAACCTCCCTAAGAGACCTTAGGGTAAGGGTTGTAATTTATGCCCTGGGGGCATATAAGGTGTTTATAGAAAGCGTTGTCGTTTCCAAAAGGGCTCATTCGATTGAAAATCGAAAGGCACAGTGCCCTTTTTAATAGTCGAAAGTGATTGGAAGGCTTGACATTTTCATAGTAAAGATCGAATTGCGTATAATGTATTATTTTTCGTTGTTGTTTTTGTTTAGACCAGGGCACTTCGTATCGAAGGAGTTGTCGTGGGAACTTCGAACAGGGCTCATTCGATTGAAAATAGAAAGGGCTGATACCCTTTTTAATAGTCGAAAGTGATTTGAGGGTAACTAATCCCCCTTCCACTCCTACTTTCCCACGCCAACCCTCCCATTTCTACTTTTAAAATTTAACCAAATCAAAATAACGTAATTGTATCCAATCTATCAAAGAAAGTAAAGAGATTTTTTTGCGAATGGTATCAACTTTTGCATTTCAGGTCAAATAGAGGAGGTATGAAAAGAAATTAAACAGTGCTATTTGTGTGCAGATTTTTAAAAGGGTGTATGTTGTTAAAAATTGATGAAAATTTTTCCGCAGCATACAAATAGCAGGCCAAACTAAAAAGTCTTAAAAAACGAAAAGATTTAAAGTATTATTTCCTTTTTCGCTGAAAAGACAATGTCAATATAAAACGAACAGAAATTAATTTAAAAAACTTTTTCCACAAAACAAGTTTTTCAGAGAAAAGTAAAGAGCTCCATTAAACAAAAAATTAGCAAATATATAATCAAATAATCTACCAAGCGTGAAACTACCACAAATCAGCATCGATAAATAAATGAAACCCAAAACGAACAGAAATTACAATAATTAACCGAGTCAAACTCAAAATGAGCAGTAATTATTATAAGTTGGGCGCAAAACCTCTATGCCTTCTCAAGGCCAAAACAAAATTTGCACTTTATAGAATAAATACAAATGAATGTGCATTGTCAGTTTAATATACATATACTGATATTTAGTAATCAAAATGTTAATATTATTTGATTTATTAAAGTTATAAAAGTAAAAAAAAATTAAATTTTTTCAATAAAGTGCAAATTATGTTCTGGCCTTGGGAAGGCATAGGGGTTTTGCGCCCAACTTATGTTAATTTCTGCTCGTTTTGAGTTTGATTCGGTTAATTATTGTAATTTCTGTTCGTTTTGGGTTTCATTTATTTATCGATGCTAATTTGTGGTAGTTACACGCTTGGTAGATTATTTGATTTTCTTTTTGCTCGTTTCATGTTTAATGGAGTTCTTTAATTTTCTTTGAAAAACTTGTTTTGTGGAAAAATTTGTTAAAATTAATAATATTAAAAAATCTCGGGCCGTGGAGACATCAATTAAAGTTACAAAACCAAGAAAATCTTAGCTTGAAACCAATCTTGTTGCATTGATGCTTGAGCTAGGGGTATTATTTTTTTTCTTTAATCAAAATTTTTTTAATAAATGAGCTTAAAATGCATTTATTTGAACAATCAAGCAATAAAAACAAAATACAAGACAATAAGATTCTTATAGTGAAAAGGGCAATCAATGCTTGTCTATACTCAGGGCCGTGACATGATGGGGTTAATTTGGCTGCGGCCCTAAAGAACTCCAAAAATTATGCAAATTTTTAATTCATTTACTTGGATAATGTTCCCTGCACCACCCATCTAAAGTTCAATGGTACAACTGTTATTAAAATTCGTTGAAAATTTTTGCATAAAATATGAAATAGCAAGCCAAAATCTTGATTCTCAAAGAAAAACCTAAAATATTACTTTAGATATATAGTATATAGTAAATATTACTATATACTTGATTTCTCAAAGAAAAACCCTACAAATATTACTTTTACTAACCATTAAATAGCAATAAGAACAAAAATAATTTGAAAAAATTCCACAAAAAGAGTTTTTCAGAGAAAAATAAAGAGCTATATTAAATCAAAGATGTGCAGAAATAAAGTGAAAAAATAATTCAAGCGTAAAAGGAACATAAATCGCTTAATTTTATCAAGCACAAATGCATCAACTTACTTACATAAAGCTTTAAAATCATTTTGTATAATAAACAGTAATTTTTCATGGACTGGGCAAATTTTTAAGAGCCACTGCACCACAGTGACCAGAACTCCCTTTTCAGGGATTTGATTACTATTAGCACGAGTCGCTCCTTAATTTTAGTTCATTACCACGAAAAGTTTGATTAGTGGCAAGCTGGCATTCATAGTTAATGGGCCAGGAAATGCTGTCATTACTTCACGGTCATGATTCCTCTTGTGAAAAAATTAAATTGCAATCACACACGAAATTAAATTCACCGTATTTATTGAATACATAAAAACGAAGTCGCGATTTTTCTAGGCAAGCGATTCCACTCGATTCCATTCATAATTTTTCCTCCAGTAAGCAATGACCAAGGATAATGATGACAATATCCTTTGAACAATCTATCTCCTTTATTATTCTTTTTTTACCATTTACTTGTTTTTTACTATTTTTATTTTCTATTCTTTCTTTACAGTTTTTTATTTGCTCTTATTTTATTTTGTTTCTTATTGTACTTTTTCTATTTCGGTATTTTTACATTTCGTTTCCTTCGGGGCAGCGCTCCACGTTATTCCCTTCATATTTTGTCCTTTAACTTTCGATGATCAACAACTAGTACAGCCAATATTCTTGTAACCCCCTTTTCTCTATATATTCTTTACTCTTTTCCTTTTTACTTTAGTTTTGTTTTTCTGTACTTTTTTTTCTTTATTTTCTTATGTACATTTTAAAACTCGTTTATTTTAGGCAATTCATTCCGTATTATTCCTTTCATATTTGTTCATCTGACTTGCGATGATTTTAACAGTAATGACGACCGATATTCTCAAAACCCCCCTATTTTAATGTATTTTTCTCCTTAGATTTTCTACTATATTATTTTCTTTACTCTTAACTTTATTTTATTATTATTTTATTATGATTTTTGTTTTCTTTTTGAATTTTCTTTACCTCAGTCTTATCTTAATTTTTTTTTTTTCTATGTTTTAAAATTCATTTTCTTAGGCAAGCAATCCACGGTATTCCCTTCAAGTTTGTTTCACTAACCTTCGATAATTAAGGACAATGATAACCAATATTTTCTAAAGCCCCATTTTGATTCCAGTTCTCTCCTTTAATTTTCACTATTTTCTTTTCTTTACTTTTTATCATTTTTATTTTATTTTTCTGTACTTTTCCTTTTCTTTCATAGATTGTTTCTAAATTTCACGATTAGTTTATTTTAGGCAAGACCTCCACGTTATTCCCTTCATATTTTTTTTTCTCCCAAGGAAATACCCTCCTTGGAAAGATCCTCCCCCGTAACCTCTACTCCGATCCCCCACTAGAAAAATTTCTTCCTGAAATTGCCTGTATACTTTTCAATAACCAATACTATATGTAAACAATGGGCAAAGTTTATAATTTGCAGCCCTTCCCCCGGGAACTGTGGGGGATTAAGTCATCCTCGAAGACATATTAATTAGATTTCCGAATATCCTGAACAAAATGGCTATCTCAAAATTTTGATTGGGTGACTTTGGGAAAACAATGAGCCTGGGAGGGGGCCAAACTCAACTCCAATTTTTTGGTCACTTAAAAAGGGCACTAGAACTTTTAATTTCCGTTCGAATGAGCCCTCTCACCATATTCTAGGATTACTGGATCGATACGATCACCCCTGGGAAAATAAATAAATAAAAAACAAATAAACACGCATCCGTGATCTTTCTTCTTGCAAAAAATACAAAATTCCACATTTTTGCAGATAGGAGCTTGAAACCTCTATAGTAGGGTTCTCTGATATGCTGAATCTGAAGGTGTGACTTTCATTAAATTTCTATGACTTTTAGGGGTTACTTCCCCCTTTTTTTGAAAATAAGGAAAATTTTCTCAGGTAAATAACTTTTGATGGGTAGGATTAAAGTTGATGTAACTTGTATATTTGAAATCAGCATAAAAATCTGATTCTTCTGATGTATCCATTGGTATCAAAATTCCAATTTTTAGAGTTTCGGTTACTATTGAGCCGGGTCGCTCCTTACTTACAGTTCGTTACCACGAACTGTTTGAAAACTCAAATGTGTTCTGGATTGTACGGGCAACTTGGTGTTCCGATGATGTCTTACTAGTGGTAGTGTAAATGGAAACTAAACAGTAACCGTTAATGCCCCCCCCCCCCTAAAAATATGTTTACGGGCACCCATGGCCTTTTTAAACATTAAGAAACTGCAGCGTTTTGCCTTGACCTCGAGACCCAAAACAGTGATTGAATAGTAAGCGCCAAAAAAAAATCACAGTAAATAGGAGTGCTTCAAACCGGAAGTAAGACCATAATCTACGATTTGTACGCACCCTGAAGAAATTCTAGTTTCATAAATTACAAATATAATGGACTCGTACAATAAGTACTACAGTGGGTATATTTTTTTTCGGTAATAGAGAATTATGATTTCATGCTAATGTGTCATTATAGCTCCTTAAGGATAGATCAAACAAAATAATAATAATACTAACAATTCGAAAGGAAAGAGTACCCCCCAAAAATTAGATTATGGAGCTCTGCTGAACCCGAAATCCATAGTAGAAAATAATTCACCCATAGGCATATATAGGCTACAGAAGATTATTCAAGGAGTGGACATTTAAGGGGACACAAACAAATAGGTGCATTATCGAAAGAACGTAATAAATTATGGCGACAATATTGAGGTTTGGGAGGCCATGAGATCAAATCAGAACACAAGAGTTTTGGTTACTATCGACAAGGGTAGCGTATTACCGAACGTCCGTCAACATAAAAGCTTAGAAATAACTAGTGATTAACGTGTCTTGAAATATTTGATTTGAAAACTGTCATGATTTTAAGATTCTGGATAGAAAACTGTCCATCCATAGTGTGCATACTATACTAGATCTTATTGAAGAAGGGGTCATTCAAGGGAGGTGTATATGAAATATCGGTGAATTATATAAGCAATGTTATTAGTTATGGAGATGATTTTGAGAAAGAGGAGGATATGAGCCCAAATTGAAATTTCGAGCTACGGTCCCGATTATTCAAGGTGGTTTAAATCGCATATACCTTCATTAAATAAACACTAAACCTTCATAATAGCTAGTGATCAATGTAACATGAAAAGACCTTTGATTGGATAACTTCTCTGATTTTCAAAATTTTGGAGAGAAAACTGTGAGCTCTTAGCAGGCATTTGTATAGGATCATATTTAGGAAGAAGTGTTTAACGGGATACAAACAAGAAATAAGGTTTATACAAAAATAATAAGATATGAAAATAACATGGAAATTTAGGGGGATGGGCCCGAAGCTAAACTTTACGTTTCGGTCGCTATTGACAAAGATAACACTTTACTGACCAATCATTATCATTAACACTTTCAATAACCGGTGATCGAAACAATCTAAAAATGTTCGGATTTTAGAAGCTCCTGATTTTAGAATTCAGCATATAAAACTGTGAATTTGTAGGGAACAAACACACAAAAGCTTATTTAGGGATAGAAATTTAAGAGGGGGGGGGGTTGTAAATGAAAAATTAGGGATTTCGACAAAAATGGACAATAAATTACTTATAAAATAATGGAGATTTAGGAAGTAAATTAGAAGCAAACTAAAACTATTATTTGAGAAACTAGTTACCTTTTGAATATTTAAAGCAAGTATGTCCTTTTCAGGGATTAAACTATTTGAGGAATTGATTTTTCATCAAGGAAACAATATCTTTAAAGACGACAGATTTTCATATTCCCCTCTCTTTATTCAAACATTTTCCATTTTAATATTACTGGAGCAGTTAGGTGGAAGTCTGATTATCCTTTTCTTTAAGATTCCCCAGAAGGGACAGGCTTGTGGGAAAAGCAGGAACTTGGAAGAATTTAAGCATCGAAAATCTAATTACAAATTTCTGGCAGTAGGGAAGATAATTAAGACAATGGATGTGATAGAATTTGTTCTATCTAGCGAAATACTGAGACTCTTCGTGAATATTACTGCGAAAATTATTCTCATGCTGAAAAAAGAAACTCATACGACACAAAGTGAGGAGGCCGAAGACTATCAGATATTGATTAAGTCTTCAGTTATACAAAGCTCAGATACAGTTATACAGTTCAGTTATACATCAGTTCAGTTATATATTCAGTTCGGTTATACATGGGGTAAAAGCATGATTCTGGGCCGTCTACTTTGAGTGGTAATAAAAAGGGTGTTTCGAAAAAAGAGTAAATTTTTTCATTTCTTATTTTTTCAAATATTATAGATAACAAAACTTGAAATATGCTCTTTCTTTGAAATATAATTTTATATCTATAAAATCTTATGGAGTGAATTATTTACTCACTAGTATAAATAATAAATAATTAATGTTTTTATTAAATAATTATATTTAATTTTATAATAGTCTAATAGTACAATATTAGTATTATAAAATATATAATAGAATAATATAATATAAAGTAACAGTAATTTAGTAATATATTGAGAAAATAATAACAAGTAAATTAAAAAAAATAATAAATAATAGATCAACTAATTAGTTATTACGTGCCAATAAGTGCCATCAAACGGCTAAAATTAAAAACCCACTCGTTCTTATCGTTTTCAAACGAAATATTTAACTTTTTTTACTTTTGGGATATTCTGACTTTTCGTTTAGAGAACACCCCTCAAGTTTTGCTAAATATATTTTTATGTGTCTTGGTTTGATAGAGGCTTCCCAATTAGAATACTTTCTCAAATGTCTCTTTGTTTCGGAATTATACCTTGAACGGCATTTATACTTGCCTGCAGGCTGTGAGAATTTTTGGGAATCAAGTAATTGTTTCTCTTGTTTAATAATCATGAGGACATAAAATTAGCATCTTTTTTGTTGGAGGGTGTATGAGACTCTTGGCGGGTGGGCCAATTAGGCTTTGGCTGCCTGTTCGTCTATGAGTCCAGGCGACTTGAGTCCCCCGTTTTGCATACAAGTCTTTTCCGGTGGCAAATTCAGCTTAAAATAATATTCTAGTCCAAAAGACTCTTTTATCTTAGAATACTGGTTCAAGGTTTCGGATTTTCGAATCTGTTCATGCCAGAGTTGGATCTCTTGATCCTCCTTAACCAGTTTTAGCTTCCGATAAATTTCCTCTGGATCGCCTGTTGGACTAAGACCTTCATTCCAAGCGCATGAAAGTCCGGCTTTATCAAGGAGGGCTTTAACATGGAACGGCCACGATCCTTTTCTACCTTGCTGCAATAATTCAAAATATGCAGCTTTAAAGCCTCTCATCTGGTAGTTGGAAAATTTTCAGCCAAAATTTTACTACTTGTAGTAACCTTTCTTTATGCTGTACCCTAACCAAACTCTTATAATACTGTAGTTGAACCCTTTCTAATAGCGGGATCACCTCATATCCCCAAAGCTCGGCACCATAATGAATAGTAGGGCGAATTTTCGATTGAAATAAATACTTATGCATTTTAATATTTTTAATCAAACAGTTTGTGGTAACGAACTGTAAGTAAGGAGCGACCCGGCTCAATGGTAACCAAAACTCTAAAAAACAGAATTTTGATACCAATAGATACATCAAAAGAATCAAATTTTAATTCTGATTTCAAATATGTAAGTTTCATCAAGTTTAATTTTACCCATCAAAAGTTACGCGCCTGAGAAAATTTGGCTGATTTTCGAAAAAAGGGGGAAAGACCCCCTAAAAGTTATACAGCTCAAATGAAATTCACACCATCATATTCAGCGTATTAGAGAAGCCTACTGTAGAGGTTTCAAGCTCCTATCTACAAAAATGTGGAATTTCCAATTTTTTGCCAGAAGAAAGATCACGGATGCGTGTTTATTTGTTTTTTTTTTGTTTTTTTCTTTTCCCCAGGGGTAATCGTATTGAACCAGTGGTCCTAGAATATCTTAGGAGGGCTCATTGGAACGGAAATTAAAAGTTCTAGTGCCCTTCTTAAGTGACCAAAAAAAATGGAGGACAACTAGGCCCCCTCTCACGGTTAGTTTTTTCTCAAAGTCACCCAATTAAAATTTTGAGATAGTCGAAAATCTAATAAATATGTCTTTTAGGATGACTTAATTCCCCACAGTTCCCAGGGGAAGGGCTGCAAGTTATGAACTTTGCCCATTGCTTACATATTGTATTGGTTATTGGGAAGTATACAGACATTTTCAGGAAGAATTTTTTCTGGTGGGGGGGGGGGGGGCTGGAGGAGGGGGATACTCGGGAGAATATTTCCTGATTAAATAAAAAAAACAAGTTTTTTAAACTGAAAGTAAGGAGCGACATTAAAACTTAAAACGAACATAAATTATTCCGTATATGAAAGGGGCTGTCCCCTCCTCAACGCCTCGCTCTTTACGCTAAAGTTTTTTATTGTTTAAAAAAATAAAGTTGTGAGACAGAGTCAAACCCAAACACATCCAATCAAAATTTTGAGATAACCATTTTGTTCAACGTAGAGAATTTCCAGATAGAAATTATGTTTTTGAGGAGGACACTCCCCCACAGCCCTCAGGGCAAGGGTTGTAAGTTATGCCCCGGGGGAATATAAGGCTTTTATAGAAATTGTTGTTCGTAGAAACTTCAAAAAAGACTCATTCGATTGAAAATTCAAAAGGCTAGTGCCCTTTTTAATAGTTGAAAGTGATTGGTGGGTAACTAACCCCCCTCTCACGCCCAGCTTTTCACCAAACAAATCCAATCAAAATTCTGAGATAACAATTTTGTTCAGCGTAGTTGAAAGTTCAGGAAATTAGGTCTTTGAGTATGACAACTTCCCCACAACCCTCAGGTCAAAGGTTGTAAGTTATGCCCTGGGGGCATATAAGGTTTCTTATAGAAAGCGTTGTCGTAGAAACTTCAAAAAAGGCTCATTTGATTGGAAATTAAAATGGGTAGCGCCCCTTTTCATAGTCGAAAGTAATTGGAAGGCAACTAACACCCATTCCACGCCCACGATTTATATAAACACATTCAATAAAAATTTTGAGATAGCCATTTTGTTCAAAGTAGTTGAAAGGTCAGGAAATTATATCTTTGAGGAAGGCAGTCCCCCTACGGCCCTCATGGCAAGGGTTTTAAGTTATACCCTGGGGGCATATAAGGTTCTTATAGAAATCCTTGTCGTCGAAACTTCAAAAAAAGGCTCATTCGATTGGAAATTCAAAGGGCTTGTGCCCTTTTTAATAGTCGAAAGTGATTTGACGGCAACTAACCCCCCTCTCAGGCCCACCTTTTCTCCAAACACATCCAGTCAAAATTTTTAAAAAGCCATTTTTTTCAAGGTAGTTAAATTTTTAAAAAACTAGGTCTTTGAGGAGGGTAATCCTCAGAGTCTTCGGGCAAGGTCGTAAGTTATGCTCTGAGGGCATATAAGATTTTTATAGATAGTGATGTTGTAGAAACTTCAAAAAGGGTTCATTTGATTGGATATTAGAAGGGCTCATTCGATTGCATATTAGAAGGGCTTGTGCCCTTTTTAATAGTCGAAAGTGATTGGACGATAACTAACACCCCTCTCACACCCACCATTTCCCCAAGCACACCCAATAAAAATTTTTAGATAGCCATTTTGTTCGATGTAGTTAAAAAGTCCGGAAATCATGTTTTTGATGATGACACTCCCCCCCCCCCCACGGCCCTCAGGACAAGGGTTGTAAGTTATGCCCTGGGGGCATATAACATTTTTTATAAAAAACGTTTTCGTGGAAAATTCAAATAGGAATCATTCGATTGGAAATTGAAACGGCTAGTGCCCTTTTTGAATAGTCAAAGGTGATTGGAGGGCAAGTAACCCACCTCTCACGCCCACCATTTCCCCAAACACATCTAATCAAAATTTTGAGATAACCATTTGGTTTAACGTAGTTGAAAGGTCCGGAAATTATGTCTTTGAGGATGATAACCCCCTCACAGCCCTCAGGGCAAGGGTTGTAAGTTATGCCCTGGGGCATTTAAGGTTTCTATACAAAGTGTTGTCGTTGAAACTTCAAAAAGGGCTCATTCGATTGGAAATTGAAAAAGATAGTGCCCTTTTTAATAGTCGGAAGTGATTGGAGGGCAAATAACCCCCGTCTCACGCCCACCATTTCCCCAAACATATCCAACCAAAATTTGAGATAGCAGTTTTGTTCGAAGTAGTAGAAAGTTCTGGAAATTAGGTCTATGAGGATGACAACCCCCCCCCCACCCAGCCCTCAGGGCAAGGGTGGTAAGTTATGCCCTGGGGGCATATAAGGCTTTTATTGAAAGCGTTGTCGTAGAAACTTCAAAAGGGCTTATTCGATTGAAAATTGAAAGGGCTAGTGCCTTTTTTAATAGTTGAAAGGGATCAGAGAGCAACCAATGCCCCTCTCACGCCCACTATTTCCCCAACACACATCGAATCAAAATTTTGAGATAGCCGTTTTGTTTAACGTAGTTCAAAGTTCTGGAAATTAGGTCTTTGAGAATGACAACCCCCTCACAGGCCTGAGGGCAAGGGTTGTAATTTATGCCCTGGGTTGATATAAGGTGTTTATAGAAAGCGTTGAAATAGAAACTCAAAAAAGGCTCATTCGATTGGAAATTGAAAGGGCTAGGGCACTTTTTAATAGTCAAAAATGATTGGAAGGCTTGAAAGTTTTATAGTAAAGATCGATAGTAGTATGCTTATATTGAATTCTATAGAGGCCCTAGGAATTACCATGTTATTCTATAGAGGCCATAGGAACCACGTTCTATAGAGGCCATAGGAAGACGTTTCTATGGGACCTCTACACCTTTTCAAAGAGAGTGAGTATCGTCTCACATGGCCTTATACTTCTATCGAAGCTATACGAACTACCATCTTGTGTTAGTTGGGAATTGCATAATATGTTATGAAGGACAAGTTTTCTGACATAATTTACGTAGACTAGATTTCTACTTCATGATATATATATTGTAGCCATGTCTTTTAGGGTAAATCCGTGTCAGAAAACCAGTGTGTCTTGTTCAGATGTTAATATATTCAATTATTTTTTTGTATATATTCAAGTTTCAGATTAGAATTTTCTACAGTTTGAATAGTTCAATCATTCTATCAGTATCTATATTTTGCAATCATTTACATTGATAGAGATATGGAATATTCTAAGCGACTTCTGGTGAGTAAAATCTATTTTTGTCTCATCATTAAGTCAAGGAAGAATTTCCTCTACCTTCCTTACTTACGCTTTTTTTCACCGTGTTGTTAGCTCTTTTAAAAAGTTTCCTTCTTTTAAATGTTAATTAAACAGTCCATGTATTTCAATTTTAGTAAATATTCAAACAAAAAAGAGAGGCAGGTTGACTTTGATTTTGGCTCATTGTATATGAAAAATTAAAATAGAATTTGCATATTAGTTTCGGCAGATATGAAAGGTCGCCCCCCTCCTCAATATCATGCTCTTTACACTAAAGTTCGAATTTTGTTCGAATCACAAACTCTTGAATCACAAAGGTCGGTTAATTAGAATTGATACCTCTTTTGAAAGTGCTAAAAAAACTTAAGCGTATAGGGTGAGGTATAGGCTAGAGGGCGAACCCTTTATATACTTAATAATTTTTTGTTTAGGCTATGTCCAGGAGTCTTTTTCTTCCTTTTTTCTGTGATTTTAAGTATTTCGTAATTTAGATATATAAGTTTTAATAGCTTTGCATATAAAAAAAATATATAATTGTCAACTTTTCGTGTTTGATACTATGGAATTGAAGGTCCAATGCCCTCCGTAAATATTCTGAATAAGTAAGAATTGAGCTAGCTAATTAAATTGCGTTATTTTTTTTCAAATTTTGGGGGTTTAGTACTTTGATATTCGTAATTTAGGTATATAAGTTTTAAAAGCTTTGCATATAAAAAAAAATATAATTGTCAACTTTTCGTGTTTGATACTATGGAATTGAAGGCCCAATGCCCTCCGTTAATATTCTGAATAAGTAAGAATTGAGCTACCTAATTAAATTGCCTCATTTTTTCAACTTTTGGGGGTTTGATAGTGATATTGAAGGGGCAGTACCCTCCCGTAAGCTAAATAGTTTGAAAACTGAAAATGATTTTTATTTTAGAATGCTGTTGATCAACCATCGCAGCAAAAACGAGCAAACTTGAATGAAGGAGTAATCAACGCCGAGACAGGAGTAATCAAATCATTAAATTCAATCAAGCCAAGTGCCAGCTCTATACAGACCACTATGCAACCTGGTAGAAAATTTAAGAGGGAATGGATGCTTTCATATAATGCATCAGCCTCATCTGGTCAAGATCGGGAGGACACTCCTCTTCATGCTTTGCCAGGGACTTCAGATGTACAAGTGCAGTCAGAATTTGTAAATGTATATATTTTTTTTTTCTTTCCATATTTTTGAAAATAAGGCAAATTTTCTCAAGCGCGTAACTTTTGATGAGTAAAACTAAACTTAAATTTGTTTCTAAACTATTCTATAATAATCCTATTTCATTTTCTTTCATTACCATTAACCAAATTAGCAGTATATAAAAGAGTGGTTATAACACAGAAGTAGCAAATAGCTTATCATACTTTTCTATAGATTTATAAAACCTTACCTGTAATTTCTCTTTTAAGCAAGATGTTTTCTAATGCAAAAATCCATTATTTCATTAAACAAACTCTATATAAACAAACCACTATTTCACAGTTGGTTGTTGAACAAACGTTCTTAAACTGGGATATGTGTTGCACTTAGCTTTGCGCGTATTCGGTTCTTATCAAAATAACCCATCGGAAAGGTTGAAAATTTGAATGTTAATCTGACAGGTATAAAATGAATGTTAATCGCTCGTTACAAAGTGGGTTTCAAATAACCGGATGTTTTTATCTTACATGAAGAGATATTAACGTGAGAAAAAGGTTCTTGGTAATTTCAAATGGGACAACGCAGTGATGTCAAAAACATTATTTGGGCGAAACCGTTTTGGACATTTTAGGCAATTATTTCGGCGAAACAGTTAGAGACATTTTGAAAGATGATTTTAGAACATGTTTTCGAAAAGTATTTGAGGCTGAAACTCTAGGGTCGTTATAATACACAAGTTCTATTTGAACAGTGTTGTGAAGTCCTCTACCCCAACTCGAAAGGGCTCCGATCCCCCTATCCCAAAGGAAGCTCCCGATCCCCAAAGGTCCTCCCCGTGGCTCTAAAAAGGACCATCCATTCCTCATTCAGGTAAACATACAACTAAAATGAACATGATTTTTTCAACTTTATGAAATAATGCTTATTTTACATAGAAAATAAAACCTTTTTTCTACAGATTAATGATATAGCACCGCTATTGGATGATGAAACATCAGAATTTACAGGACCAATTCTATCACCGCCAATGGAGTTCAGAGATGAACCTATATTAGTTGTAGATAATATGGAATGGCATAGGGGTTTTCTTAACGATGTTTTTGGGGACATAGCTAGCCTAGATGATTTAACTTGTGACTTTGATATGATAGAGGATCCAGACTGGGTAGATAGATTTATGCATGAACATTTAGGCGATGTTACTAGTGCAACTGAACCGGATCCTGAAATAGAAATTACGTCACAGGACAATACAGGCTGGCTCGATCAATTGTCCCCATACCCCTTGGAATATGTACTAGGGGACCTCATGCCATCTCCAACCATTGCAATTGAACAGACCGGGGGTGGCGTTATTGACAATTCTATGTCACCCCCCAGCATTCCGCTTAATGATACAGCAACAACAACGCAAATTGTTGGGCCTAATTCTTCCGGGGACATTTTTAACGACAACTTTACTATTAGTGAATTGGATCCTGTACAAACAGGTGCAGGACATGAAAATAGCGGTATGTCCCCGGAATTACGTGAATTTTATTTGTTAGAGTCTGCTCTAAGTCACTTACAAACATATAGGGTGGATTTTAACCCTCCCGAGGAAAACACGGTTGACGGGAGCATTATTTTAACAGACCCTGTAAATGTTCTCCATAGCTACATCGACAGAATTCGAGCAAAAATTGAGATTCAGATTCAGAAATGGGGGGGTCAAGGGGGAGTTAAAGCATCAGTGAATCAAAAAGTTTATTTACAAAAGGGGACATCTGGGGATATTTTTTATTTTCATTTTTCAACTGGCAACCAGACTTTTTACCCTGGTCTAAATGAATTTGAGGACAACTTTTTCAACTGGGTAAATAAATTAATATCAACTTTGGACACGTTTAATGAGAGGGGAAGTGGGTCCACAATTTTATACATTGAAAACATGGATCTGAATCTCAGTAGATTTAAAAAAAAAACTTTATTTTAAGGAGGGCGGGGAGAGGTAGTCGATGAATAAAATGCCACCCAGATTTGTCGGCTACCAAAGGAGTTCAAGGCTTCAATTTTGACACAGGACTGCAATGCTTTAAATACGCATTTTTAGCAGCAGCCCATATAACATTAAAAAACGAGTCAACAATGAAAAATCTCGACGGACTTGCACGTAACGGTGGAAAAAAATTCCCTAAAGTAAATTTTGATTGTTTAGAGGGGAAGTATCTGGTGTCCTTGAAAGAAATAACCATATTTGAAAAAGCATATGAAAATCTTGGGTTGGGGGTGGTTGTTCTCCAGTATGACACTGAATTTGTAGATGGGGGAAAAAAACAAATAAAAAAGGTGTTTTGTATTCAGTGAGGACACCGATGGTGGATAATGTTAAAAATTGGGTTTGGGTTATTTACGAGCCTCCCAAAGATGTGAATTCCTATGGTCATTTGTTTCCCCGTTACGGCAATAAGTCGACTCTTATCCCAAAGCAAGAACAAAGGAGAATGTCTCTATTGCCCCATGTGCCTTTACTCATTTTGATCTGAGCGAACATTCTCGGATTACATGAACCATTGCAAAATTCATGGGAATCAACGAATTGAAATGCCGGCAGAAGGCAAAGATACTTTACAATTTAAAAATTTCCAAAATTCCCTGCTACAAGTTGATAAAGTATCTTTGGATTGTGAATCAAGACTGGTTGAGGTATCAGACCCATCAAGGCCAAATATAGTCAAGGAACACAAACTAGTTGCGTGTTCCTATGCGCACGCCCGTCGCGATTCCAACTATAAAATGCAGTTGGAAGATTTTTTTGGCTGTGGATGAGGAGGGTAGTATGCTTGTTTTGGAATTTATGTGGAAATTTGTTAAAGCCGACGTTGAGTAAAGGAATAAAATTCGCTTTTTAGATTCCTACAGTTTTTTCCCCAAATCATTGAGCGAATTAATTCAGGTACAGAAAACCGATGACGGCTGCAATGCTTTCCCCCTTCTCAAGCAACAATTTCCAAATGATTTATATGATTTGTTGACGGTCAAGGGCATATATCCTTATGATTATTATTGTTCCATGTCGAGATTCGCCGAGGAAACTATTCCTCCAATTGAATCGTTTTACGATAGTCTTCACGATCGTTGGTGCACCCCCGATGAATACAGTTTTGCTAAAAAAGTTTGGGCAGAGGGAGGGTGTAAAAATGGGTTTGACTATTGCAAGCTGTATTTGTCGAGTGACGTGTTAACACTGTTAGACATTATGTGTAAAAAAATACGGACAAAATCTATGAGGAATTTAATCTTGATTTGGGCTATTATTTTTCATCTTCTCATCTGGTGATGGACCTCATCCTAAAAATTAGTGGGGAAAAAATTGGGCTAATCACAGACATTGATCAGCATCTGTTCATCGAATGGTCAATTAGGGGTGGATTTGTTTTTCACGGGGATCGTATCTTGGAAACTGATCCAATAGTAGAGAAAACGGGGACAAAATAGGATGCAGTTTTCCTTGATATGAATTCTCTCAACCCCTCGGCCATGTCCCATTATGCACTACCTTGCGGTGACTATAAATGGCTCAATGACCCTCAAGCTCCCCATTTCCCCAACATTGACAGTGTTGAGGAGAATGGGCCGGTTGGATGGTTTTTTGAAATTGATGGGGAGATACCAGTCGAGCTTCACGATTCAGTAAAGGATTTTGTTTTCCCGTGCATAAATAGACCTGTGACTAAGGACTCTTTGAGCCCTCGCAATAGGCGTTTAGTCGAGGTGGACGGATTGCATTGGACACCTTCAAAACAAAAACTTATTGCTGACCTTCTGCCAAAAAAAACATAGTTGTACATCATGTGGCTTTAAAATGGATGTGCAACAACGGTTTGAACGTCACAAAGGCTCACAGAGCACTCCAGTTTAGTCAAAAACCCTATCTGAAAACGTTTGTTGACACTTTTGTCAACAGCCGAAAAAGAAATTTATAAGCTCATTTTGAATTCGGCTTTCAGCAAAATGTGTGAGAGTGTTCGCAATAGGAATCGTTGTGACGTCGTGACCGATCCCGAACAATGTGCTCGAATTATTGCCGATCCAAATTACACTTCCTTCACAATCATTGGCCCAGACATGGTACTATTGAATAGGAAAAAAAGACGCATTGTCTTGAATAAAAATATTGCTGCAGGCAATGCGATGTTGGAGATCTCTAAAAAGCTCATGTTGGAATTCTACTACAATGTGGCTAGGGTACAGTGGCCGGAAAAGGGGCAAGTAGAGGTCTGCTACGGGGACACGGAATCTCTACTGTTAAAAGTGCCACTATCAAAGTTATCTTTTTTTGACTTAGAGCAGATTTTTTTGTAAATGTTTCATTAAAAAAAAGTGATATTATTTCAAGTGCTTTAACCCTACAGAGGCAATTGTTGTAAAAAAACAACACTGTACTTTTCGAGCTTGGACTGCCATCTTGCTGTAAAAAAATACTGCTTTTATCAACATCTTTCGATGGGGCTGAAAGATGGCAGTCGATTGATACCTTCGGGGAGCTGCTGTGTGACATATGGCCTAAACAGTGAGTCACCAAACCAAGGGATAAGAAAAACGAATGAAAAGGTAGGCAATTTCTAAGCTAGAAACTGGAAACAAAACGAAAAGGTGGGAGATTCCTTGCATGTCATATGCGTATAAAATATATACCGTTTAGAATTACTGTAGTTGAAATTCACGAAATGTGCAAGAATTTGGATCAGTAGCAAGATAAACTTCCTCCTGTTGTAAAAATACAACATCGGACGATCGTGGCTCAAAATTATGAAACAAACAACTAAATAAGAAAATAAAAAGGGTGAATAAAACAATATAATTTTACATCAGCTATTATGTAGGAGGAGCCCCTCCTACACAGTAGCTCAAACCACCCCTCAGGAATGGTGGATCATTGAGTAGACATGGTGTTTCATATGTCTAATTTTTGTTTTCTTTCTAGATGGCGGAATCTTACGACAGACTAAGAAAACGAGCTAAAAATCGCCGAATTGACGCAGAAGAGGCGGCCAAGTATATTTTTGACATTCGAGAAGACATATTGTCTGATTTGTCCGACGATGATGATGACAATGATCCAGACTTCCTGTCTCCAGAAGATCTTATCGATGATCCTGATGCAGACTTGTTGCCTCTACTGGACAATCTCCACTTCTTCTTGGAACAGGATGACGTGGAGGCTAACACTGAACCCAGTGACGATGACTCGGGGGAAACTCCACCCTCCAGTCAGCAACAGCAACCGGTAACAACAAGTACTGGAAAATCAAAGAAGAAATCGAAAGTCCAAGAAAAATTCGACTGGAGAAAAGCAGAGATAGAAAAGTTGATCTGTCTTGGAAAGGAGAGCCTCGCCAAGTTCCGGGCATCTTGGAGACTCCACTGAAATACTACCAAAAATTCTTTGACGATGAACTTCTTGAGCTGATAGTTGAACAAAGTAACGTCTTTGCACTTCAAACTGAGGGATACAACCTCTGCCTCACTGCCGAAGAGCTAAAAGTTTTCATGAGCATTATTCTATTATTTGGAATGATTAAAGTTCCCTATTATCGAATGCACTGGGAAGCAGCCACCAGATACTCTCAAATTGCCGACAAGATGGGCCGACAAAGGTTTGACAAGATCAAACGTTTTCTTCATTTCAACGACAACAATAAAGCTAAGAAACCTGGAGAACAAGGATTTGACAAGCTATACAAGATTCGACCCGTCCTGAGTCATATCCGTTCCAAGTTTCTTGAAGTCAGCCCCGAAGAACACCATTCAATTGACGAGCAAATGATTCCTTTCAAGGGGCGAAGCAACTTGAGACAATATCTACCAAAAAAGCCGACGAAGTGGGG
>JAQQPU010016259.1:0-20130 GCA_029168905.1 Artemia sp. Kazakhstan ARC1039
CCCCCCCCCCCCAAGGCTGCGAGCCCCCCCAAAGGTTTTAGGAAATAATTTACAGGACTTTATTCAAACCGAGACTTTCCCTATGGATAACACATTCGGCCCGGTCTGAAGTTAAATAGTGTCCAAGGGGGAGTGTGGTCACACCGTCTTGACAAACATAGACCTTGTCGGAAATGGTACTCATGGCAATTTTTTCTACATTTACAGTAAAGTTCCTGTATTTGAGAGAACGAATTGCCAGCAATTTGGCTCGTGGAATTGTATTTTGAACAATACAATTCCTATAAATGCCAAATCATCAAATATACAATTCCAAATCATCAATTAGATTTGGGGTTTTTACTTTTAATAGTAGAGAATTCGTTTCCCCGTAGCAGACCTCTACTTGCCCCTTTTACGGCCACTATACCCTAGCCACATTGTAGTAGAATTCCAACATGAGCTTTTTAGAGATCTCCAAGATCGCATTGCCTGCTGCAATATTTTTATTCAAGACAATGCGTCTTTTTTCCTATTCAATAGTACCATGTCCGGGCCAATGATTGTGAAGGAAGTGTAATTTGGATCGGCAATAATTCAAGCACATTGTTCGGGATCGGTCACGACGTCACAACGATTCCTATTGCGAACACTCTCACACATTTTACCGAAAGCCGAATTCAAAATGAGTTTATAAATTTCTTTTTCGGCTTTCGTCTGTGCTGCAGAACGTTTGTTGACAAAAGTGTAAACAGACGTTTTCAGATAGGGTTTTTGACTAAACTGGAGTGCTCTGTGAACCTTTGTGACGTTGAAACCGTTGTTGCACATCCATTTTAAAGCTACATGATGTACAACTATGTTTTTTTCGGCAGAAGGTCAGCAATAAGTTTTTGTTTTGAAGGTGTCCAATGCAACCCGTTCACCTCGACTAAATGCCTATTGCGAGGACTCAAAGAGTCCTTGGTCACAGGTCTATTGCTGCACGGGAAAACAAAATCCTTTGCTGAATCGTGAAGCTCGATTGGTATCTCCCCATCAATTTCAAAAGACCATCCAACCGGCCCATTCTCCTCAACACTGTCGCCAATGTTGGGGAAATGTGGAGCTTGAGGGTCATTGAGCCATTTATAGTCACCGCAAGGTAGCGCATAATGGGACATGGCTGAGGGGTAGAGAGAATTCATATCAAGGAAAACTGCATCCGATTTTGTTCCCGTTTTCTCTCATTGGATCAGTTTCCAAGATACGATCCCCGTGAAAAACAAATCCACCCCTCATTGACCTTTCGATGAACAGGTGCTGATCAATGTCTGTGATTAGCCCAATTTTTTCCCCACTAATTTTTAGGATGAGGTCCATCACCAGATGAGGAGATGAAAAATAATAGGCCAAATCAAGATTAAATTCATCATAGATTTTGTCCGCATTTTTACATATAATGTCTAACAGAGTTAACACGTCACTCGACAAATACAGCTTGCAGTAGTCAAACCCATTTTTACACCCTCCCTCTGCCCAAACTTTTTAGCAAAACTGTATTCATCGGGGGTGTAACTAAGATCATGAAGACTATCGTAAAACGATTCAATCGAAGGAATAGTTTCCTCGGCGAATCTCGACATGGAACAATAATAATCATAAGGATATATGCCCTTGACCATCAACAAATCATATAAATCATTTGGAAATTGTTGCTTGAGAAGGGGGAAAGCATTGCAGCCCTCATCGTTTTTCTGCACCTGAATTAATTCGCTCAATGATTTAGGAAAAAAACTGTAGGAATCTAAAAAGCGAATTTTATTCGTGTACTCAACGTCAGCTTCAACAAATTTCGACATAAATTCCAAAACAAGCAACTTTTCCGATGATTTAGGTATGATTTTGTAGGAAAAGCTGTCTATCACCCATGCATCATCCACTGTTCCATTTCTTTGAAGATGCGCCAATGCTGGTAGCACATACTTCAGATCGTAGTTAGCATTATGTATAAAAACCGGAAGAAAAAGTTGCTGTTTAATTTTTAAATTACATGAATTGTGAGCCCACCCCCGAAAGTTACTTTTTCCCGTTGAATTGGGATCAATAAGGTGATTATAATCCTGGACCGCGTCTTTTGGGGCAAGAGCACCCCTACAAACCCAGCAAATTGTCCCCTTTTCTAGTGCCAGTTGCGCTTTATCTGACAATGTCATTGGGTAGCTAGTGTGACGTAATCGTGAAATTGCGCCATTTGCTGTTTTTATTAAAGATACCAATAACTTTTCCATGCTACCCTCCTCATCCATAGCCAAAAAAAACTCTTCCAACTGCATTTTATTGTTGGAATCGCGACGAGCGTGTGCGTAGGAACACGCAACTAGTTTGTGTTCCTTGACTATATTTGACCTTGATGGGTCGGATACCTCAACCAGTCTTGTTTCACAATCTAAAGATATTTTATCAACTTGTAGCAGGAAATTTTGGAAATTTTTAAATTGTAAAGTATCTTTGCCTTCTGCCGGCATTTCAGTTCTTTGATTCCCATGAATTTTGCAATTGCTCATGTGGTCTGAGAATGTTCGCTTACATCTAAATGAGGAAAGGCACATGGGGCAATAGAGACATTTCCTTTGTTCTTGCTTTGGTATAGGAGTCGACTTATTGCTGTAACGGGGAAAAAATGACCATAGGAATTTACATCTTTGGGAGGCTCGTAAATAACCCAAACCCAATTTTTAACATTATCTACTGACGGTGTCCTCACTGAATACAAAACTCCTTTTTTATTTGGTTTCTTTCCCCCATTTACAAATTCCGTGTCAGACTGGAGAACAACCACCCCCAACCCAAGATTTTCATTTGCTTTCTCGAATATGGTTATTTCTTCCAAGGACACCGAATACTTCCCTTCTAAACAGTCAAAATTTACTTTAGGGAAATTTTTTCCGCCGTTACGTGCAAGTTCGTCGAGATTTTTTATTGATGACTCAATTTTTAATGTTTTATGGGCTGCTGCTAAAAATGCGTATTTAAAGCATTGCAGCCCTGTGTCAAATCTGAAACTCTGAACGCCTTTGGTAGCCGACAAATCTGGGTGGTATTTTATTCGTTGACTACTCTACACCCCCGACCCCCCCTATTAAAATAAAGTTTTTTTTTTTAATCTACTGAGATTCAGATCCATGTGTTCAATGTATAAAATGGTGGACCCACTTCCCCTCTCATTAAACGTGTCCAAAGTTGATATCAATTTATTTACCCAGTTGAAAAGTTGTCCTCAAATTCATTTAGACCTGGGTAAAAAGTCTGGTTGCCAGTTGAAAAATGAAAATAAAAAATATCCCCAGATGTTCCCTTTTGTAAATGAACTTTTTGATTCACTGATGCTTTAACTCCCCCTTGACCCCCCCCCATTTCTGAATCTGAATATCAATTTGCGCTCGAATTCTGTCGATGTAGCTATGGAGAACATTCACAGGGTCAGTTAAAATAATGCTCCCGTTAACCACGTTTTCCTCGGGAGGGTTAAAATATACCCTATATGTTTGTATGTGACTTAGAGCAGACTCTAACAAATAAAATTCACGTAATTCCGAGTACATAGCACTATTTTCATGTCCTGCACCTATTTGTACAGGATCCAATTCACTAATAGTAAAGTTGTCATCAAAAATGTCCCCGGAAGAATTAGGCCCAACAATTTGCATTGTTGTATCATTAAGCGAAATGGTGGGGGGGGACATAGAATTGTCAATACCCCCGGTCTGTTCAACTGCAATGGTTGGAGATGACATGAGGTCCCCTAGTACATATTCCAAGGTGTTTGGGGACAATTGATCAAGTCAGCCTGTATTGTCCTGTGACGTAATTTCTTTACGAGGACCCGGTTCACTTGCACTAGTAACATCGCCTAAATGTTCATGCATAAATCTATCTACCCAGTCCGGATCCTCTATCATATCAGTATCACAAGTTAAATCGTCTAGGCTAGCTATGTCCCCAAAAACATCGTTAAGAAAACCCCCTTGCAATTCCATATTATCTACAACTAATGTAGGTTCGTCTCTGAACTCCATTGGCGGTGATAGAATTTGTCCTGTAAATTCTGATGTTTCATTATCCAATGGCAGTGCTATTTCATTAATCTGTAGAAAAAAGATTTTATTTACTATGTGAAATAAGCATTATTTCATAAAGTTGAAAAAATCATGTTCATTTTAGTTGTATGTTTACCTGAATGAGGGCTGGATGATCCTTTTTAAAGCCCTGGGGAGGATCTTTGGGGATCGAGAGCTTCTTTTGGGGTAGGAGGATCAGAGCCCTTTCAAGTTGGGGATAGAGGACTTCACAACACTGTTCAAATAGAAGCTGTGTATTATAACAACCCTAGAGTTTCAGCCTCAAATCCTTTTCGAAAACATATTCTAAAATCGTCTTTTAAAATGTTTCTAACTGTTTCGCCGAAATGTCCAAAACGGTCTCGCCCAAATAATGTTTTTGATAACACTGCGTTGTCACATTTTAAATTATTAAGAATCCTTTTTCCTGTGTTAATATCTCTTCATCTAAGATAAAAACATCCGGTTATTTGAAACCCACTTTGTAACGAGCGATTAACGTTCAAATTATACCTGTCGGATTAATATTCAACCTTCCCGATGGCTTATTTTGATAAAGGATTAAATACGTGCTAAGCTAAGTGCAAAAACATATCCCAGTTTAAGAACGGTTGTTCAATTGTCAACTGTGAAATAGTGATTTGTTTATATATAGAGTTTGTTTAATGAAATAATGGATTTTTGCATTAGAAAACATCTTGCTTAAAAGAGAAATTACATGTAAGGTTTTATAAATCTATAGAAAAGTATGATAAGCTATTTGCTACTTCTGTGTTATAACCACTCTTTTATATACTGCTAATTTGGTTAATGGTAATGAAAGAAAATGAAATAGGATTATTATAGAATAGTTTAGAAACAAATTTAAGTTTTACTCATCAAAAGTTACGCGCTTGAGAAAATTTGCCTTATTTTTGAAAATACGGAAAGAAAAAAAATTATATACATTTACAAATTCTGACTGCACTTGTACATCTGAAGTCCCTGGCAAAGCATGAAGAGGAGTGTCCTCCCGATATTGACCAGATGAGACTGAAGCATTATATGAAAGCATCCATTCCCTCTTAAATTTTCTACCAGGTTGCATGGTGGTCTGTATAGAGCTGGCACTTGGCTTGATTAATCCTGTCTCGGCATTGTCGTGGGTTTCATTCAATTTTGCAAGTTTTTGCTGCGATGATTGATCAACGGCATTCTAAAATATAAAAATCATTTTCAGTTTTCATCCTATTTAGCTTACGGGAGAGTACTGCCCCTTCAATATCAAACCCCCAAAAGTTGAAAAAATGACGCAATTTAATTAGCTTGCTCAATTCTTACTTATTCAGAATATTAACGGAGGGCGTTAGGCCTTCAATTCCATAGTATCAAACACGAAGAGTTGACAATTATATATTTATTATGCAAAGCTTTTAAAACTTATATACCAAAATTACGAATATCACAGTACTAAACCCCCAAAAGTTGAAAAATGACACAAGCAGTTAACCTGGACTAAATAAATCATTGTAAACGAAGAACTTTTTTCTCCTTCCATATCAACAATTAAAGTGCCCAGTTCGTAACAATTAATGTGCCCCGTTCAGGCATAGTTCGTAAGTTAATTCATAACTCAATTTTGAAAAAGCCACTTAATGACGAGACAAAAATAGATTTCTTTTTTTTGTTATAGCGAAACTGACCGACCCTGTTTTGAATATTTAGCGAAATGCTTTTTAAAAGAGCTAACAACACAGTGAAAAAAAAGCGTAAGAAAGTAAGGTAAAAGGAAATTGTTCCCTAACTTAATGACGAGACAAAAAAAATAGATTTCTTTTTATTATAGCGAAACTGACTGATCCTGTTTTGAATATTTAGCGAAATGCTGTTTAAAAGAGCTAACAACACAGTGAAAAAAAACGTAAGAAAGGAAGGTAAAAGGAAATTCTTCCCTAACTTAATGACGAGACAAAAAAATAGATTTCTTTTTATTATAGCGAAACTGACCGACCCTGTTTTGAATATTTAGCGAAATGCTTTTTAAAAGAGCTGACAACACAGTGAAAAAAAAGCGTAAGAAAGGAAGGTAAAGGAAATTCTTCCCTAACTTAATGACGAGACAAAAAAAATAGATTTCTTTTTATTATAGCGAATCTGACTGATCCTGTTTTGAATATTTAGCGAAATGCTGTTTAAAAGAGCTAACAACACAGTGAAAAAAAACGTAAGAAAGGAAGGTAAAAGGAAATTCTTCCCTAACTTAATGACGAGACAAAAAAAAATAGATTTCTTTTTATTATAGCGAAACTGACTGATCCTGTTTTGAATATTTAGCGAAATGCTTTTTAAAAGAGCTAACAACACAGTGAAAAAAAGCGTAAGAAAGGAAGGTAAAGGAAATTCTTCCCTAACTTAATGACGAGACAAAAAAAATAGATTTATTTTTATTATAGCGAAACTGACTGATCCTGTTTTGAATATTAAGCGAAATGCTTTTTAAAAGAGCTAACAACACAGTGAAAAAGAAAGCGTAAGAAAAGAACGTAAAGGAAATTCTTCCCTAACTTAATGACGAGACAAAAAAAATAGATTTCTTTTTATTGTAATAATGAGAAAATTTTACTCACCAGAAGTCGCTTAGAATATTCCACATCTATGTAAATGATTGCAAAAATATTGATACTGGTAGAATGAATGAACTATTCAAACCGTAGAAAATTCTAATCTGAAACTTGAATATATACGAAAAATAATTGAATATATTAGCACCTGAACAAGACGCACCAGTTTTCTGACACGGATTTACCCTAAAAGACATGTATATCATGAAGTAGAAATCTAGTGTACGTAAATTATGTCAGGAAAACCTGTCCTTCATAACATATTATGCAAGTTCCTAAGTAGCACAAGATGGAACATAGTATAATGCCATGTGAGGGAGCTCTGAATCTCTTTGAAAAGGTGTAGAGCTTCTATAGAATAACGTAGAAATTGCTATACAGGCAAGCAAATAAAATGGGAATTCCTATACAGGCAAGCAAATAGCATGGTCCTATACAGGCAAGCAAATAGCATGGTCCTAGAGCAGTCTCAGAATAACATAGTCCTATGGCGGTCTCAGAATAACATGGTCCTATGGCGGTCGTAGAATAACATAGTCCTATGGCGGTCTCAGAATTCAATGTAAGCATACTACTGTTGCCTCCAAATTTCGAGCAATAGGACTATGTCTTAAACTATCTAAGTGCGAGTATCTTTCATTTAGGAATAACACGACCTTTCTGGTCTACGAATCCATCTCTATACCGTCGTTTCTTCTTTTCATTGGTTCGGAATAAATATTAGTAAACCATTAAAATCTTACGTGACCCTCGCCGTCACTGATTGCAAAAGAAATTCTTTGTAGTTGTTCCAAAATTGTAGCCGACCAGAAATAATAGAAAATCTTACTGACAAATCGGTTTTTGTTTCTTTTAGGAGTTAACCCTATTCTTCATAACAAATATATCAAATGATATTATTTCCGTTTTCCCTGTTGTTTATTTTATCTACCTCCGTGGTCTAGAAATCGAAACCTCATGTTTGTTACACACTCCCCGACATTGATTTAAAACTTACGGAGCCTGTTGGTAAACTACCGATAGTACTTACAAGTGTGTGTCCACCCAAGGTCGTGTCCAGGGTTTGAACACCCCTCCCCCACCCCAATTTTTGTCCAACTCATAAAAATGTATATGAAAAAAGTTGATTCATTTTTCAAATTTTTTGTGTAAAATACCTGAAAAAATACCTACCTTCCCGAACAAAAATCATCATCCTTGGTCCGCCCACAATGCCCTTACTCGTTTGGTGTAGTTCACCCTCTCTTTGAAGTGTTTGTTTCTTTACTTTTTGTCACTCCGCTTTCTTTCTCTTTTTTTTTGTAGCGGGTTATAAATAAATTATTATAATCTCGTGGAAAAGTTAAGTAAATGTATATGAAGTAAAGCCTATATTTAATATCCTATTTTAACAAAAAATCATTTCGACTTCTTTAGGTTTATTGGGAAAGTTATACAGAGATCTTTTTCTAAGTCTTAGTGTGCATTTTTAAAACATTAAAACGAGCAACAATTAATCAAAAAAAAGGAAGCTTTTCCAGGGCGGCCTGCTTTCCATAACTATATGTTGTAATTTCCATATTTTTTTTTACTAAAGTGTAAAATTTTCATCATATTTTGGTATATTTCATGTATGATTAACCTAACTTCACTTCTTGAGTGTGGTCGCTATAATAGACAAGCACCCAAGCCTACTCTGTATCTCGGTAGCGTTTCATCTGAAATTAGATCTTGCTGGTATTGAAATTATGATTTTATGCTAAAAATTTTCGAAATCTTGAGTTCACGACCACTGAAAATCTATTGAGAGCCTTGTAATTAGTATTTTATTCTCTACAGACTATTCATGGAATTTACTGCTTCTAAGTGCACATCCAGTTTTTTAGGGTCGTGTTCAGTAAAGTACTAGTTCGCAGAATTCTACAGATATTGGTTATCTGAACTAATTTTGTATATATATCCAGGGGCGAGGGGGGCATTATTGGGGGGGGGGCAAGGGGGTCCATATCTGGATAGTCAAAGGGCATGAGACGTATACTATTTTTTTTTCTCAACATTATTGGGAGGGCAACTGCCCCCCCCCCCCTTTGCCACCCCCAAACGAGGCCCCTGTATATATCTTTCGTAATCTGAGAAACTGTTCGTTTCAAGTTTTTAAATTTGTTTTTTACTTCTGTAAGAAAAACTTCGTTTTTTATTAATAGATTTAAATGGAACAAAATTGTTGGTTCTTTGAAGTCAAAACCTATAAGGAGTAAAAGAAACATCTGTCTATCCTCGTTTCCTTTGATTTGTAATAAAGTTTGATTTTAATTGTGATACGTTTTAAGCTGTCATGTGAGATGGTTGTCTGTTATGGTTAGGCATTTATGAGTGAATCATCGTTTTGGAGATAACGAGAAACTTGTTTTAAAGAGTTTTTTTGGCATATAAGGTAGTAGACTTAAATTACGTCAGACGGGTATATACTACCCGAATTAGGATGCAACTTGGGTTGATAATGATAAGTTAGTTTTAGGCCACAGGCCCTACCTGCGTGACTATTTAACGGCGGAGTATACACTTACAAACAGACAAAACAGAAGCTAAAAGGGTAATTTTTAAATAAAGTGTACATTTCTGAAAAAGATTTATTATCAACATCTCTATTCACTGATGGCTTTGATTTTCTAATTATTCTTCATTTTGACAGAAACCAGGAAATGCTTCTGATGGACCCCCCTCGCATACCTAAGCAAATAACTGAGAATTCAAGGGATTGCTTTGGATCTTGTTGACAGTACTTATAGGATATAGTAAAGACTGATGCAGTCTAGAACTCGATTTTTTGTTAATGCTGTCTGTGAATCACGCAGGGATTCACATAAGACGTGTGCGCTGGAACTCATTCCCTTGCACAAATTTGTCCATCTTATTGACTTGTCGAGTTTTTCATCTTGTACGCACTTCTTCGTGCTGAACGACTTGTTAGATTTATTTAGAGTATAACATTTATATTTCTTACTAAAATATTAGTTATTCTTATAACAAGTTGATGCATGTAACGCAACTTGTGCAACATCTTGAAAGTGTCACATAAGAGCTTGTGTTAACCCATAGGGGGTCGGTTTTCAGACCTCGTCGAATCCTTTGGGAGTCCCTGCTCTAAAGACAAGCCTATCTTAACTTACAAAAAAAAAACAAAGTTTATCCATCTGTATTTATTACACTCTAGCTCTTGGCAAAGGTAGTTTTCCTTATGTTTGGATTCTCAGCCAAATTTAACTTGTTGAAAGGTCGGAACTATTTTCATAGAAAAATTTGGTACTCTTCTGAAATACAGGACATATGCAAGAAGTGAAGTTTGGTTAATGCTAATGAAATAAAACAAAATAGGATGAAAATATAATAGTTTATGATTACATTTGGGCTATATAATTGCACATTAGGGGGAAAGGGTAAAGCATGGCATATATTAAATATGTAATCTAACCTAACCTAGCTACCTTTTAGTCCCCCTAAAACCCAAAAAACTAAAGCTTAAATCTTTGTCACGGACTGAGCAATATGTCACTATGCAGCGGAAACCTATTTATCAATACCGCCTTTGATATTTCAATGCTATCTTTCTTTCGTGTGTCCTGTGTTTCAGAAAGTACCAAATATTTTACAGTCAATGTTAGAATGAGAAAAGGAGTTGAGGTATAAGGTTGGGAACATCTTTCTAGGCTCATAATTGAACTGCAGATCTATCTGTAAAGGTTTACTTCCCTAGCACGAAATTTTTTCTATTTCTAAAAAGTCTAAAGTCAGTGAATCTATGTACTTGAAAACACTGAAGAGGGGTCATCGGACTTCCAAATTAATTTAAACTTCGCAATTTTCTGTTTCCATGGACTCGATTATGTTATGCTTACTTTTTGTAAATTATTATATATAATATATTTAATATATATCGTTGTACCAAGCATTTTCTTTGGCTAAATTGTTGTATCTAGTCTGGATGTACGAAATAGTCATTGTAATATACCTATGTTATTACTTGATGGTCGTTGAATGCAACGATGTAGCCAAAGAGCCTATGCAGGGTGAGAGCTAAGGGTTTCATCCTTAACCTCGACCTCCAAATTTCAAGAGTTTTAATTTTGTCCCACAATACTCTATATATTTTTTTTTAGATAATCTTAATGCAAGCCTTTCTGAATAAAACAATGTAATAACACAATTATTACTTCATCACGTAAGAAAAATTATTTTTATTGTATTTCAGAGTTGTTGTCATCATTACTGCACTCCTTCCCCAATTCCCAGATATATCCCTAAGTTACATCTAAATCTTGGTGATTGTGCTTATTAGCCTTTTTTGCACGAATTTATCATCAACTATTGATCTATAATGCCAATTTGACAAAATGGATATAGCCTAAGACTATCCAGGCATTAGAGGGGGGGGGGAGGGTGGAGATCGGGATGTATTAAGCTGAACCGATTTCGAAAATGGATTGAGTAGAAATTTTATGAATTTAATAAAGTAGAAATTTTGTTATAACAGTGTCTAATTTGAAAAAAACAGTCTTGCGCCAAGATTACCTTTTCTTATATTAATCTGTTCTTGTTTTTTATATATTTTTTTTCGTCTCCCCTAAAATACTGTCTCCCTTGAAATCAGTTATTCCTTACGCGCCTGGTAAAGCCTAGTCTTAAATAAAGCGCGACGAATTAGTTTTCGTGGGCCTGGCTCTCGGCTTTCTGAGTTTATTGGAAAATCTGAACATGGTCATTGACAGGAAATGACTAATTTTTCTCAAAAGTACAAGACAATGTCTAATATTTAAGGACATGAAATATGCATAGCCATAACACATAAAGGAAATGAGAAGAAATCTTTCATTCACCATCCTCACATACGTAATAAATTTAAGTTTTTGATGTTGCTCCTTACTTTGAGCTTTTTTTATTTAATTTCTGGTCATTTTAAATAATGCCGGGAAATCCGGCTACCCCTCCACGGAAAACTCCTTCTCCCCACAGAAGATCCCTCAATAGGAAGTTAGTCTCACGTAAAATACTCCCTCCGGCCTGAAAAATTCCTCCCAGACAATTCCATGCTAGCTGAAAATTCCCTCAAAAAAATTTCTTGTGGATGGTTCCGGGTGAAAAATTTTTCTTAGTGCACTTTTATTTGAAAAAGACTCATTTGAAAAAAATTGTTTTTAAATCATGCCGGAAATCCCCTCCTCCGTAGAAAAATTTCCTTGCAAATTACCCGCCCCCTAGTAGAAAGTTGCTCCCGCAGAAAATTCCCCTGGAGGAGTTATGCCGTGGAAAGCTCCCCCAGTGCGAATTTCTCCCGTGAAAAATCTGCCCCCTACGGAAAGATGCTCTTGACAACTCATCCTGGTAAAAATTTCCCCCGGACAATTCCCTTTAACATCTCCACATGTGAAACTGAGTTGGTAAATAGAAAGTAAGACTAATAAAAAGAAATTCGTATAGGAATTCTTGTAAATTCCCCCAGTATGAAATTTCCCGAAAAATGTATGCATACTTCCAAATAACAAATAGGCTACTATATGTAAACAATGAGCAAATTTTTTTATAACTTAAAGACCTTTCCCCAGGGGCTGTGGGGGGTCATGTTATCTCCAAAGACATAGTTTTAGGGTTTTTGAACTATGCTGAGCAAAAATGGCTGTGTCAAAATTTTTATCGAACGGCTTTGAGGAAAAGAGGTGAGTAGGAGCGGGGCTAGTTGTCCTCTAGTCTTTTAGGTCATTTAAAAGGGGCACTAGAATCTTTAATTTCTGTTCAAATAAGCCCTTTCCCGATATTCTAGAACGATCAGTTCAATGCGATCACCCCTGGGAAAAAATAAATAAAGGAACGGTTCTAAGCGTTTACCCCCACCCCCGGGAAATACGAGTGCAAAATACCCCCCCAGAAAATACACCTCCAAAGGAAATACCCCCCTCCCCCAGCGGAAAATACTCCTGTGGAAAAAAAACTCGGCAAATACCTCCCCCCCCCATGGAAAACACTATCTCGTGGAAAATTTGGTTTTCCAAATTAGAGAATTTTATTTGAGTTTTTTTTTTCTAGTTTCGCTAGGAAGTGCTAAAGAAAGGGATAAAGAGGAATCTACACACCATATGTTAAAAACTTAGAAAAAAAACGCAAATCTATTTTTGTTGAAAAGACTTCCATATGAACTTCTGCAATTTTTGGCAGTAACGGGCGACAAATTTAAAAAAAAATGAAGAAAAAAGAATGGAGGAAAAACAAAATTAAGCTTGAAACATATGGCAACAAAAAGTTTAAGAAGATTTATCTCCTTTAAAAGCATTGTTGGCTTTGGGAACCAACAAATCCTTATTGTTTAAATTTTTACTGACGAAAGCGTTGTCAAATTCTACGAGTTAATTTTTCTTATCTTCCAAGCATAAAACTACCTCATATCACCATTGATAAATAAATGACACCGAAAACGAGCAGAAATTACAAAAGATACTCTAGTCAAACTCAAAACAAGTAAAAATTAAAAGGAGTTGGGCTGACAAACTTCGTGTCTTCTGAAGACCAGAACATAAGTTGCACTTAACTAAAAAAAAAAAAAAAAATAAACCTTAAAGTCGCAGGGGGAAAAAATCACTTATTGTGCCGTAATTTCAATATACTAAAATAAATGTTAAAATGTTATATTAAATAAAATGTTATACTAAAATAAAAATTCAAACCGCAGGATTAAACCAGGAAACCTCTGATTGAAAAGCTTAGACTCTTCTCCTTCGCTGACGCAGAGTTCACTTAATTTGTTTTTAAGATAGTCTACTGCATAAGTTTGAAAACCTATAACTGATTTTTAATCATTTCATGTTTTCCTATCCGTTCGAAGTTGGCCTTCGAAGTTCGAAGTTGGCCTTACGTTGGCCTAATCCGTTCGAAGTTGGCCTTACGTGCATGGATGGTAAACGTAATGAAATCACGGTTCCTATTTAGTGGTTGTCCCCTTCAGAAGGAAACACTATAAAGTTCTGGAGACTTCTTTAAAGAATTCTAAAATACTTACTTAGATAATTCTTGAAAGATTATATTTTATTAAAGAATGATGTTGAGTTTAACTGACTAAAGCGGACTCTTTTTGTTTTATTTAGGAATTACAATAAATAAATAACTCAACACGAGCAGAGACTACCACAGAGAAGAGTAGGGTATAACCCCCTGTGCCTTTTTACCAGAACATAATTTGTACTTTACTGAAAACAATCTTTTTTTCGACCTATGTATTTTTATATCTCATAACATAAAACAAAAATACCATCATAACCAAAACTGTTGGAAAAATAAATATTGATTTATAGTTTAATATATACTGTTATTAATTCCTGAAAGTCTTAATAATTTTGTATTTTATAAAGTTGCGAAAGTTACATGTAAAATATATTTTATTATCAATAAAGTGCAAATTATGTTCTGGTCTTTAGAAGGCACAGGGGGAGTTAGTCCTACTTCTCTTTGTCGTCGTTTCTGCTCGTTTTGGGTTTGAACTAGTTATTTGTTGCAATTTGTATTTGTTTTCGGTTTTGATTTTTTATTAAGTGATTTATGGCAGTTTTCTAAGGGGGATCTAAGGTCTAAGGTAAGGTTATGGCAGTTTTACGCTTAAAAATTATTTGAACTTGTATCTGCTCATCTTTGGTTTAATGTAATTTTTTACTTTTCATTGAAAAACTCGTTTTTGTGGAAAAGCTTTTTAAAATTAGTCTTGAAAAAAAGAGAGAAAAAAGACAAATAACCGAAATTTGTAAAATCCGGATTTTATTTTGCTGAGTAGCAATTCATTGTTTTTAGTCAAAAGATAATATTAGAATTTAACTGGCAGCAGAAATCTCTGCCAAATTTCATCAGGGCAGAGGCGCCATATATATGACTCAAGCGGTGACAGGATGGAGAAATCCAACTTTAGAAATGATGTAGAAAGCGAAAGGAAAAATTTTATTTAAGTAATAGATTACACTTTTGCATAAAGACTCGTTAAATTTAAAATTACTATGATAGTACCTCAAAATGGTATGGAAATAAAAATTATGAAAGATGCAGATTGGTCAGGATGTTTGACTTTCTCCCAAAAGACCGTCATTAGATAAGTAGGGACCATTGGCGCCCATAAGCTGAATTTTAGGGGGGGGGGGGGGGGTTAGCTGGTCTAATCGGCACTTCCAATGCTGTATAATATAAATCTCAAAACAAAAATATAAAATATAAGGCAGCATCATTCAGCCAGGGGCACCCGTGGTAGGGACGATTTAAACGTAGAAAGACTCTTGAGATGAATTCTAATCTATGCTTGTTAATAACACATCATGTATTCACTGTTTCAAAGAAACGCCGAAGTAATATTTATGGGTAGACAGTCAGATAGTATACATTTTACCTAAAACTGTGCCGAAGATTCCACATCCCAGTATAAATTGAGACGCTTAGACTCAAAGCTGAAGAATTAGGATATCGATTTTGATGCATGGTGCTTACGACATATGCAGGATTTTATGACCAGGGGAGGGGGAGATATCCGTGGGATAACACATTAGAAAATAAACCCGCAAAAATAAGCGGATTAAAGGGTAAAACAAATAAATTATAGGGAAAATGGTATTATCCCCGAGATGGGTGGATACAGTGCGTTACGTTGACAACAAACAACGTATTTTTGGCATAGATTCAAGACCCCCCCCCCCCTCCCACGGAGGGGGTTAATTGGATTTTGGGCAAGGAAACGCAAAATAAATTTGCCCCCCCCCCCCCAAAAAAAAAAAAAAAACTCAGACAAGAAAGCAAAACCACACAAAAAACTCAAATTATTCTCATAAATCTTTGAAGTTGTTTACTAGCAATTTATTGATATATTTTGGCATATTGTGCATTAATTTGAGTTTATTTATCTTCTATTTGTTTTTTTTTCTTTTTGTAACTCCGGCCGATATTGTCTGCAACAATGACAGCTGTTACGAAAAATCTAAATTTGAACCCGTGTTGCCACGAATGCAAGTTAAAAACATTATGCACTTTAAAATTTATAACATAAAAATGTTTGCTTGTGTTGACAAATTTGGAAGAATCGTTGCCTTAAATAGGCCTACCTCCCTTAATTTTTCACGTCTCTCTTTTCATCTTATTGATGCTAAAAAATTCGTTGTTTTGAAATTTAAAGTGCAGTTGTTATTTTGTGATTAGCGGAGATAGATCAACAGATGTTCTCACACATAGTTATTCATACCATATAAGTAGTATTGCCGGAAGGTAGACAAAATAAAGTAAAACTCGACCTTCAATACTATTATTTTGTAAAGTTCATTTTCCTCTGGTTGTTATGTCCGCTTATGGAAGCTATTGTTTCTTGTAGCTCTCATATTATTAACCTATCCGAGGCTCTGTCAATGCATCTCTTTGATGGGACCGTGTCAATAATCCTTTTAAGGAAGTTGTTTGTTTTATGAACTCTAGTATACATCACTTTAGATATTTAGGTTTTTCTATTTTTCTCTTTGTCGTTTTCTTCTTTTAAAAGTAAAACGTTATATTATGTGCTTTTAACTACAATATTTTGGATTTTGACGTGTGTGTGGGGGTGGTCAAGACATTTCTTGTTATGTTGAGAAATGCCAAAATGGGGGACTGGAAATGCCAGGGATCTTATGAAAGAATGTGCTTAACAAGTGTTTGTTTTTATGTAACTTTCGCATTGTGGGTGGGATCAAACCCAAAACCCTCCTGGTAGGGTCTTGGGTTTAGAGGCATGCAGTCAAAATTGGGATGCACAGGGGGTTAGTGCAGCATTAAGTGAGCCAAGCCACATTTCCTATCCAAAACTTTAGTATATCAAAACCTTAAAAAAACATAAACACAATAAAGGGTTTTGAACCAAAAACTGACGGATAATAACGGCAATCACCAGTACAAGTTTTTGAAGATGGCAGAACTGTCCCAAAATGACACAATGCAGGTTTTGGTTTTGGCTCACCGTACATGAATAATTCAAAATGAAATTTGCATATTAATTTAATTTTTCTTGGCTAAATGGCTTTTTCAAAATTTTAATCGGGCGATTTTGAGAAAAAAGGGTAGGGAGGGGGCCTAGTTTCCCTCCAATTTTTTTACTTAATAAGGGCACTAGAAACTTTTAATTTTATTTACGAACGTTTTTATTAATAATAAATATACGTAACTCACGAACTAACTTACGTAACGAACTTCTATATTTGTATAATTCTATTACGCATATGAGGGGGTTCGCCCCCTCGTCAATACCTCGCTCTTTACGCTAAAGTTCGAATTTTGTTCCAATTCTTTAAGAATGACCCCTGAATCACAAAGGCCGTTTAATTAGAATAAATAGCTCTTTTGAAATTACTAAAAACACTTTAGCGCAAAGAGCGAGGTATTGAGGAGGGGACGAATCCCCTCATATCCGTAATAATTTCTGTTCGTTTTAAGTTTTGATGTTTCTCCTTACTTTCAGTTGAAAATTAGTTTTTTTTTTAATTTAATTTTTGATTGTTCTTTAAATAATGCTGGGAAATCCAGCGCCCATAGAATCTTCATAGAAATTCTCTTTCCCCATGAAAAATTCCTCCATGGAAAGATCCTCCCACGTAACACCCTCCCTCCTAACCTCCTCACACCAACCCTCCCCCTTCCCCATTAGAAAAAATCCCCTCTGAAAACGTCTGTATACTTCCCAATAACTAATACTATATGTAAACAATGGGCAAAGCTCATAATTTGCAGCCCTTCCCTCAGGGACTGTGGGGGATTAAATTGTTCTCAAAGACATATTTATTAGATCTTTCGACTGTCCTGAACAAAATGGCTATCTGAAAATTTTGATACGGTGACTTTGGGGAAAAAATGAGCGTGGAAGGGGGCCTAGTTGCCCTCCATTTTTTCTATCACTTAAAAAGGACACTAGAACTTTTAATTTCCGTTTGAATGAGCCCTCTCGCGGCATTCTAAGAGCACTGGGTTGATACGATCACCTCTGTTGAAAAAAAAACGAAAAAACTAATAAACACGCATCCGTGATCTTTCTTCTGGCAAAAAAAAATACAAAATTCCACATTTTTGCAGATAGGAGCTTATAACCTCTACAGTAGGGTTCTCTGGTGTGCTGAATCTGAGCTGGGTCGCTCCTTACTTACAGTTCGTTACTACGAACTGTTTGAAAACCTCAAAAAATTGACGGAATTACAATACCTGGAAATGTATATTGCTTCAAAAAAGTTTGCATGATTTCTTTCAATATTTTATTTCTTCGTTTTTTGCAGTCTATAGGAATATTATTAAACTCCAAATGCTTGGCCCATGTCCCCTTCCCCCCAAACATAAGGAGAAGGTACCTGTAAATAATTGCATATAGGGTATTTTTTTCAAGTCTTCCTGTAGTTGAATAGTCCCTTGGTTACTATCCTGTTTGAGCTTGTAGATTGTTTCCCTTGACAACCATAGCTAATAGCACCTAGGGTAATTCAAATTTCTTTTTTTTCAACTTCAGTCTGCTTTAATAAATGATCCGATGAAATTCACGTATACTTAGAACAGAGAGTGTGTCATTTCTTAGTTTTAAGCTTAAAAGTCTGTGGTGCCATATTGGGTTAATTTCTGCCTATTTAGGTCGGGAATTACTAATTTGAGTAGTGAGTTTTTCAGAAATCACATTGACAAAATAGGTAGAAATTATTTCTCGGATGGCCACGTCACTGCTTTTTCTATACGCGAATTTGCTCAACAAAAATAATGGCAGGACAAAAATCAGCAAGTGGTCCATCGCGCCAACCAAAATGCCAACTGCGTAAAGTTGGTGTGTCATGGCGTCATACATGCAGAAATCTATTCTGGATTACTCTATAAAAACAGAATAGTAATTACGCATCTTTTATACCAACCATTCTAACTCGTGGGGCTACTTACTCTCTGACATCGAGTGCACACCTCGGAGTACCACTTGCTCTACCCCCGCTTGGCATACTTCTGCCATATATCTTTGTGCAATGCAAGGCACACTTCTGCAACGCATGGCGTGCCCTACCTGGTGTATCCCCACATCCCCCATTGCACTTCCAGGCTGAAGGGCCTTGAGACGGAGATCACCACCGCCGGTTCGGACCTTAAGGGTCTAGTGCCGCATCCTTTACCTTTAGCCCTACCTGTTGTACACGATTTCTGAAAGTGGACAACCCTTCGTTCTGCTGCTTGCTAAAGCAGACTTTACTTGTGCTGCTCAGTAGCCATATTGACGAGCAATATAAGACGGCATCAAAGTTTCTCATAGCTTAATCATTAGCCATTTTGATGATACTATAGATATTATTTATATTGTAAATGCGGGCCCAAATGCTTCAATAGGAAAGATTGATTACATAATTTTTTCAGATAGAACCTGACCAAGTTCACTTTTTTCAATTTGCTTGGAAAGTTTTAGCGCCAAAGCACTTGGTGGAATCGTGAGTGTATACAGTCACAACGATATTTCCAAAAAAATAAGGATTGAAAAAAAGTAATAAAAAAAGATAGAAAACTATTTTATCATCCAACCCTAATTGTTTCTGGAAGTCAATTTGATCAAAAATAAATTCCTAAATGTGCTAAGCACTATCCACATTCAAGTGCATAAGAACACACGCACGCACACACAAACGCACGCACGTACAAAAAAAAATAATCTAGAAATATGTGTCACGGGATGGTTAATGCATTGATAAAGCAGCAATGAATTTCGTTTCTGAAATTTCTTCGTGGCTTTTTTATAGGCTGGGGAAGTCCCTTCCCTGAACAGTTTCAAATAAGGGAAGAAAAATTGTAAAAAGGTGTAGGCTATTGTCAGTTTTTATTATTGTATGACAATTATCTTGCGGGAAAATGTTCAGGGATTATTTTTCTTTGTTTATTTCTTTGGGTGTAAGTAGTTTGTGTGAGTGCATGCAGTCGCTAAAACTTGCGTAAAAAATTATTATATAATTTTCAATTTTTGATTTTTTACATTTTTCGTTTTTATTATCCTTATTTTTGAAAATATTCTTGTAAAACGTACCAAGTTGGTTTTTGCACATTTTCGGATGCAAAATATTTGGATCGCATCGTGGCGAGTCTTAATGCTTGCATCTATGTAAAAAAAAAAAAAAAAAAAAAAAAAAAAAAAATACTATAATTAACCCAATTGGAATATTTGTTCACAAAATAGTTTGTGATAAAAGTGCCAATCTTTTTCTTTTTAGCATAACAATATCGCATTCCCATGCCTACTGGCATAGAGGTATAAAAGCCAAGGTGGGGCATCATGAGCCTCATCAGGGAATTTCTTGAGGGTGAGGGGGTGGGAAGTGCTACCCGGAGCTTTGTTTCTCAACAATTTAAACTGGCATTATTTCTTTTTTCCTATTTATGTATAGTGTTCCAGTGTGTATAAACATATGTATACTACGCATTTAAACATCAGGGAA